>CAUYPO010105932.1:0-13114 GCA_963574435.1 Cheirogaleus major
TTTTTTTCTTGGTAAGGCTGATTTAAATCAAACCTTTGCCTGTAATACACATTGCAAATGTTTTCCCCAATTGGTCTTCAGACCTCACTTACAGTAATAATAGCAAATATGTGTGTGTGTGTGGGTGTGTATTCACTTAAACATAACAAGAAATGTTCAGGGCATATGAAGAAAACTGTAAAACCTTACTGAGGTATTCAAGGACCACTTAAATAAATGGAGAGAAATAACAGTGCTATGTACTAGAAGTATTCTTTCCAAATAAATATATGAATTTATGGCAATTTTTATCAAAACCACAATAGGGTTTATTTTTTTCTGGTGTGGGGAGATCTTGGAAGATTGGATAATCTTGAAGTTTCTTAACTAGCCAAAAAATTTTGAAAAAGAAGAACAGTAAAGGGGCACTTTATCCTTCCAAACATCACAATATATCATAGAAATTATAGTCATTGAAAAATAGGATAGTAGCACCAGAATAGATAAAGCAGTAGGAAGAAGAGAGAGTTTAGAAACAAACCCTAGTATGTATCATAATTCAGTGCATGCTGACATTTACATTACAAGTCAGTGGGAAAAGAAAGAAGTATTCAAATAAATGCTAGTGGGCCAATTCGTTAACAATTTGGGAAACACTGTGAAATCAGACCCTGTATACTATGATATTTAACACAACAAAACAAATTCCCCCCAAATCAAAGAGTTTATATGTAAAAAAGTTATACATTAGAAATGAAGTAAAAGAAAATATAAGTAAAAAAATTTTTAATAGGGAAGAACTAGCTTTTCAGAATACATAAAAAAAATCACAAATTAATAATAGATTCAACTTCAACAATGAAAAGCTTTGGTAAAGTAAATAATACTAGCTCTCGGAAGAGTCATTTTCAATAATTTATCCAGGGTACATAATCATGAATGTCCACAAAAATTCAGCTATAAATGAGGTGATTATACAATAGCATTATTTATAATAGTGAAAAGTCACTAGCAACCTAAAAGTCCAGCAAAAAAGAATGTTACATTACAATACATTCATGAGACAGAATACTGTGTTTGCTTTAAAATGGTTGTATAGAAGAACATTTAATGACCTGGATATGACATGTAGCTGATTGAAAAAAGCAAGTTATGAGAGGGTATGTAGTATGTGGCTGAATTTTTGTTTCAAAACAAAGCAAAAATTATATGGAGGGGAAAAAATTGAAATTTTAATAGTCTCTGGACAATGAGATTATAGGTGATTTTTATTTTCTTCCACTTATCAGATTTTGAAATTTTCTATAGTGAAAACATAGTAATAAAGAAAAAGATAATACAAGTTATTTTTTAAATTAAGAAAATGAAACAGATTGCAATTCTGCAGAAATTGATTCAAGTAAAAGTTCTCATATATACCTCAAGGAATTTGTCCATTTGTGTCACTAATATTTCCTTAGCATTTAGCTATATGGGCTAGTCAATCAAACATTAATAATAAAAGTGAAACAATTTTACACCTATTTATAATTTCAGTCTTGTAAGTTATGATCTATGTTAGAACGAGGGTGGTCATTCTCTGGTTTGAACTTACCAGCTGGTAGACCTCTGGGTTCCTAAGAACTGTTTGGTGCAGTTAGTCAGCACTTCGGCTGCTGTTGAATTAACGAGTTATTTCCTTACACTCAGGGTTTTCCGTGCATGATGCTGTTGCTGCAGAAAACAGGAGGCAGTGGGACAGAGGAGCACCCCAGACTCTGCTGCAGATGATGGCAGTGGCCGACGTCACCTCCACCTCACCCGATGGTGAGTCTGTGGTCAGCCAGCATCAGTCGTCAGCAAGGGAAGACCAAAGCCCAGACACTGCTCATCCTGAAGTGACAGTCCTGCTTCTCAGTACAATCCCTGTAGATTTTGTATCAAACACCTTTCAAAGACATTGTTTTGGTTTCCCCGACCCCCAGAGAGACTTGCCTGCTAATTATCCTAGAACAATGACCGCCCTAGCTACCAGATGTAAAGGAGGACAAATCCAGGGTGCCACCTTCCTCAAAGTGAGAGAGAATGCACAAGGAAGGGCAGGCAACTTGATTTACCTTCCAATACAGATCAACAACTAACTCTCTTGCTATTTTGCAGAGGGTCATTTTATTTTCACCAATAAAATTAGAATTAAAAGAAGAGCTAGGCCAGGTGTGGTGGCTCACACCTGTAATCCCACTGCTTTGGAAAGTTGAAGTAGAAGGATTGTTTGAAGCCAGGAGTTCAAGATCAGCCTGGGCAATATGTCGAGACCCTGTCTCAACAAAATAAAAAATAAAAAAATTTGCTGAGCATGGTGGCTCGCATCTGTAGTCCCGCTACTCGGGGAGGCTGAGGCAGGGGGGATCACTTGAGCCCAGGAATTTGAAGTTACAGTGAGCTATGATCATGCCACTGTACTCTAGCCTGGGTGATAGAGCAAGACCCTGTCTCGAAAGAAAGAGGAGAGGAGAGGAGGGGGGGGGGGGAAGGGGTGGCAGGGGAGGGGAGAGGAGAGGAAGAAAAGAAAAGAAAAGAAAAGAAAAGAAAAGAAAAGAAAAGAAAAGAAAAGAAAAGAAAAGAAAAGAAAAGAGAATAGCTAAGCCTACAAGATATAGAGAGCTAACAGTGCAAAGATACATACAAGTTGTTTTGTAAGCCAATGCACTATTTAAATGTTAGGAGTGTTTAGGATATGATGATATTTTCAACCTAAATTCCTTTGTTTCTATTTGAAATTCTAACATTGCCTTTCCTTAGAGGGCTCATAGCAACCTCCCACCTCTGGGCGTTATTTTCACAGGTGATAAAGATTTTTATTACTTATTTCCTATGTTCCTCTTGATAACATGGGGCTGAGAGCTAAAATGTATACCTGTACCTGTGATGAAAGTTGAAATATGTCAGCATATCACTGAAATTAGTAATGATAGGTGTGTGTATTGACTTATAATTCAGTAAGACAATGGAGGGAAAACCCAACTTGGAATAAATAAATAGAATAGAAATTTATCACACCAAAAAAGCCAGTTTACAAAGCAATAAATGACTCTTCTACCCATGAGCTATGTGACAATAAGTCACAAAACTTTTCTATATCTCAGTTTCTTTATCAATAAAATGAGAAGTGGGATTAGGTTACCTCCAAGGTTCTAACATTCTGTAATCTTGTAAAAACTCAAATAAAGAAGTGTTTTTATTTTCTATAACAGTTTCCTCTTCAGATGGCCAAGTTATTGTGATCGAAGGCATTCCAGAAAATAGAAAACAGTGGCGGCATGAGGCGCCAGGAACTTTAATGAGTGTTTTGGCTGCAGCACATCTAACGAGTAGCTCATTTTCTGCCAATGAAGGAGAATTTGGTATGTAATTTATTCTTAACAACATGACCAGTCCCCAGAGGAATTTCGTCAAAGATTTGCAAATGCAGAAAGGGGATAAAAATACCTTCAGCCTGGAGAGAGAATTGAGAGGGTGTCTAGCCCTTTCAGACACTGATTTGCTTTGTCCAAGCCTGTTCCAAATGCTAGTAACAAAAGACATGAGCTTCCAAGGAGAGGGGTGTAATTTTCTTTAATGTAATCAGGTGAAAACTGATGAAAAGTTAAGTAAGTGGGCCTACTGGCTTTGTAGCTGAAGATCTAGTATTGCTTATCTCTACCTGACACAGTCAGTTTATTTCCGACAGCTATTCAGTGGACCCAAATTACTATCCTATGGGCAATAAAAATATATCATAATATAGTTTGAGGGCTTTTTTTTGGTCTCCAATTTTTAACAAGATTCTGCTTTTGTTTACTTTAAGGAAGCCAACCATCATTTTCTAAAGTTTTAGGGAATTCACATTACAATGGGAATTTGGTTCTGTCAGGTATTCAGGTGTGAAGTGCCACAAGAAAAGCCACTGCAGGCAGGCAGAGATTCAACAAACACCTGCACAGGTGTGAGGCTTGGGACCTCGCACTGTGCAGATGTGAGGGAAAAGGAGATAAACTAAGAAACTAGATAGTCACAGAGGCTGAGAAATGCTTACCAAGTTAAACAGCACTACAAAAATATATATACAACATTAGCCATGCATGGTGGTGTGCGCCTGTAGTCCCAGCTACTCTGGAGGCTGAGGCAGGAGGATCACTTGAGCCAGGAGTTGGAGGCTGCAGTGAGCTATGATCGCACCACTGCACTCCAGCCTGGAGGACATATTAAGACCCTGTCTCTAAACAATATATATATAATATTAAGAATAATGCAAGAGAGGTACCTAAATAATTACCAAAGAATGTGTCAGCCAGTTTGTGAAACCCAAGAAAGGGGGAATCTGAAATTCCAGCTGTTTGGTTGACACTTAAAAAATGTACAGGATTTTGGTGGGACAAGAGCGTTTTAGGTGGGGAGGACCATGTGAAGGACGGACTTACAGAGGGCAGATGGGTGCTGGCGACTGAGGCCAGTTTGACTAAAATCTAGGAGCAGTAAAAGGGGCCCGAGTCCCTGAGTATATGAAGTCTTTTGGTGTTATTACTTATCTACATGGACACACTGTTGTTTCAAACTTAAGAGGAGAGACAGAGAGGCAGAGATGCTGCCTTTGAGCCTCGTTCCAGTACCTTCTAACTGCTGCAGTGTAATCGGCTGCTCCCTGCTATCTGGGGATAAAGCATCATCTGTAAGGGGTGGAGTGGAGGAAGCTTGGGGCCTGCGTGGCCTCATCTGTGCATTCCTGTCATGTTTTCTCCCCACTTTCCCCCTACCCTACCAGACTGGGCTTTGCAAAGATGTCTGGGATGTAGTAGATTCTGAATAAGTGGTTTCTGAATGAATGAGTGAAAGCCTGTAACTTCATTGATATGCTTCTGTTTAATCCAAAAAAATTCTAATCAGCTTTCTCTAAGTCCTCAAGTTTGTCTACTGTCTCCTTGTCTTTTTTCTGTTAGCTGCCTCTGAGAATTACAGTCATTCAGTCTATTAACAAAATACTATAAGATCTGCAGAGGAAAAAGGGAGAGCTTGATTTTCTATAAAAAACAATCTGCAGACTCGGGGAGGCACAGCCCTCAGGACAAGTGAAAGTGTGCTCCCCAAAGAACAAAGGGAGGGCTTGGCTTAAATGGGGAAAGTTCTTGCCCTGGTTTTCAATCAGGCCCACTTATGCAAATGAAGGATTCAAACTTGTTCAGTCCTGATTGGTCAAAATAGTCTAGCCCTGATTAGCTGGTTTCCAAGCCCCAAACCAGAAGTCTCTGTCCAGCATTTCTTTCAAATGGCCATTGGGGGCTGGGGCTGGGGGCTTCCAGCCACAGTTTATCTCAGCACCAGCAACAGGAACTGGTTTGGCTTGATTGTAGAAAGGGAGGTCCTGTGACACTTTTATAACATCTTTCTGAGAACACGGAGTATGTGACTGCTCCCTCACCCAGCCATAGCTGCCTGGTTCATTTAACCTTTCTGTGCCTCAGTTTCCTGAAATACACCAATTCTGCGATGCAGCCTCCTCCCCTTTTTAATGTTTCTGAAGTTGGGATGCAGCATATAGTATATGGTGTTTTACAATCCCTGTAGTCCAGGCAGTAGTCTTGACATATGTCATGCCTGGGCCCCGGTTAACATTAACACTTGTAGGATGGGTGTCAGTGGGTAGAGATTTTCTTCCTGGAGACTAAAGTGAAACACTCTTTTAATCCCTAGTAACCAGATAGTTGTAGATTAGGTATGGGAGAGGTAGCTTATGGTAGATTGCAAAAATAATCATAGTTCTTTACTCTTCCTTTGTATCCATGCCCTTTGTGATATAACTTTGCAGCTCTTAAAGAAGAGTTTTTCCCTTACCCCTTGAAATTGGACTGGCCATGTGTTTTTCTTAGGCCAGTAGAATGCAATGGAAGTGGTAGTGTGCTAGGTCTGCATATTCAAGGAGCCTTGTGAGTTTCTGCTCTTTCTTTTGGAACCCAGTGTAGCTCTCAGCTAGCCCAAGTTGACCTGCTAGAACATGAGAGACTGTGTGGAGCAGAGATAAGCCATCCCAATTTAGGCCATCCTAGACCAGCAAGCCTCCAGCTAGCCTAGCATGTGACTGCAGATGTATGAGGGGACTCAGCTGAGACCAGAAGGGCCAACTAGCTGTGCCCAGCCCAGATTGCCTAATGGCAGAATTGTGACCTAAATAAATGCATACTGTTTTAAGTCACTAAGTTATATGGTGGTTTATTATTCTGAAAAAGTTAAGAGATGTAGACATATTTAGCAAAATTCTGAAAGTAGAAGTCCAAACTAGGCTAGCTCTACATCATTGTAAAGCCAGGTTAAGAAACCAGCATTTTTAGTTTTTTTTGTGAATTCTTGTAGTTCTATTGCAGATTCTTTTAAGAAAATTTCTCTCAACAATGCTTTTGACTGCATTAAGGTTGAAATTATGTTACAAAAAGAAGATCCAGACATCAGTGACAATGTGGGAAAGAAGGAAAACTTCACCTTCACCCCTAGAAGGTTCACTGAAAGATCAACTCACAATAAGGCAGATTAATAAAAGAAAGAGATTACAAATTTATTTACCATGTACATGGGGAGAATTACAGAGTGATTACCCAATATCCCAGTGGGGTCCAGAAGTTTATATATCCTCATTTTAGAGAGGAGAGGGAGATGAGGAACATAGATAATTCTGTTTACTAGTGAGGATGAATAGATACTTGGCAGAATGAATGGATAGGGGAAAACAGATTGACTTGTAAATGATTATCTTTGGAAATTAAATTAACCTGAGAGACAGGTATTATTATCTTTAAAATTGGGGGTGCAGAAAGGCAATTGTTCTTTTTGGTGGATCCCTCTGGTTTTATGCAGATAGAGGGGAAGCCCTTTCCAATGCCTATTGATCTCTAAGGGCCTTGAATTCAAAATACTCTTTATACAAAGGAGTCATATTTGGGGGTGAAATTCTCTGTGCTCCTTCACAAGCATATGAAAAGATGCTCAACATCAGTAATTATCAGGGAAATGCAAATCAACACCACAATCAGATGTTACCTCACACCCATTACAATGGCCCCTATAAAAAATAACAGAAAATAAGTGTTGGCAAGGATGTAGAATAATTGTAACCCTTGTGCACCGTTGATAGTATTACAAAATGATACAGCTGCTACGGAAAACAGTATGGAGGTTCTTCAAAGACTCAAAAATGGAACTACCATATGATCCAGCAATCCAACTTCTGGGTATATATCCAAAAGAATTGAAAACAGGATCTTGAAGAAATATTTTTGTACACCGACATTCACTGTAGCAGTATTCACAATAGCCAAGATGTAGAAACCTAAATGTTTATTAATGGATGAATAGATAAAGAAAATGTGGTATATACATACAATAGAGTATTATTCAGCCTTAAAAAAGAAGGAAATCCTATCACATGTTCTACAGACTAAGAAAATATCGTGTCACTTTATTGGGAACATTTTATTTGTGATTGGTATATAAAATAAAAGCACATCTTATAATTGGTGGAATCTTGAAGTAGTTGAGGGAATCCGATTGCTGTAAAGAAATGAAATACTGTGCTATCTTCAGTCTAATCCTTTTCCCAAGAGAAAAGAAGTATATTTTTAATAACAAGAATAAATGCAAAGATGGAAAAAAGGTAACGTTGCACGTGTGTGCTTTGGGTTTTCTCTGCAGGCATTAATGATGAAGCCTAGCCACGAGCTGGATGCTCAGTTCACAGAAACAGTGGAGAAGAAAAGTGGTCCAATTCTGGCAAACCTTAAGTTTTTACATGCAGATTTTCTTAAAGTTTTTATACAATCAAAGCACCTATCCCCAAAGTGGGGGTATTTTGTCTCTTCCTCTGTGCTTCCTCTCATCCTACTTCTTTTTCTTGTCTGGTTGTGTTGCCTGCTACCTTCAGGACAATGCCGAATAGTTGGGTAGCACTTGTCATCCCTGTCTTATCCTCTGTTTTAGTAGAAATGATTAAAAGGTCACCCTTATGGTGACGTTCACTATAGAATTTTCGGTATATACTCCTCATTGGATGTATAGGCTGGGATGCTTTAATATCTCTGTCTGTCATTTTGTTAACAGTGGGAACATTAAGACAACGGCTTCCTAAAAAAGAAGAGGAAGGGAAGGTGGATATGGCCCCTGGCACTGAAGTAGATGAGGAACAACTGGATCCAAGATCTGACGATGATGATACGTAAGTAGGTCCTGTGCAGATACCAAAATCAAGCACCGGTAGAAAGTTAAAATGCTGTTGTTGAAAGAGAAGATAGCCTCTAGAAACTTAGCTAAGGTTCTTCTCCAGTTCTCTAATACGTTGTTTTATATATTTGCAGCACTGATATTCTGTCTTAATCACTCTGGCTTTGTCATACAAATATCTTTTGATATCTGGCAAGGCTAGTACCCATGCGTTCTTTTAGTCTCCACACCTTTCTCTTCAAAATTATCTTGGCCATTGTTGCCGGGTTACTCATCATATACATCTTTGCATACTCTTGTAAAGTGTCGTGAGAAACTTTATTAGGATTTTGGTAGGAATGACATTACATTTGTTGATTAAATTATGGGAATTGCCCTCTTTGTGATTATGAATCTTTTTTAAAAAACTATTTTTTAGCTGGCAAATAAAAATTGTATATATTTATGGTATACAACATGATGTTTTGAAATATCTATATGTTGTGGAATGGCTAAACCAAGCTAATTAATACATGCATTACCTTACATACTTATCATTTATTTTGGTGAGAACACCTAAAATCTACTCTTAGCAATTTTCAAGTATACAATACATTGTGTTGCTTCCAATTTTTTGGCTATTATAAATAAAGCTGATATGAAGATTTATGTACATGTCTTTGTGTGGATGGGTAAATATCATGCATGGGTAAATATCTAGGAGTGGAATGGCTGAGCCGCATGGTAGGTGAATATTTAAGTTTTTAAGAAATTGCCAAACTGTTTTTTAAAGTGGTTATGCCATTTTACATTTCCACAAACAGTATGTGAGTTCTGGTTATTTTACATCTTTGCCAACACTTGGTATAGTCAGTTTTAAAATTTTTTGCCTATCTAATGGATGTGTAGTGGTGTCTTTACATTTTTTGAGTTTGTGGAATTATTCATACATCCTTGCTACCAGTTCTTTGTCAGATACCTACTTTGCCAATATTTTCTCACTGTTTGGGTTTTCTTATTCATTTTCTTCGTGGTATGATTCAAGTTTTAAGTTTCTTTTTTTTTAAGTTTTAAGTTTCTGACTGGTATATTTTTTAAATCACTTTTTTAAAAAATCAGGATTTCTAATTTATTTGCATTTTGGACAAAAATCATCATCTGAATTTTAATGATTTTTAAAAAGTTAATTGGGACTCCTTTTACTATTGAACACAGGGTCAATTTTATGCCTGTTACAAATGCATATTCTTACTATTTTGGGAGTACATATATTCTATGTAATTATCTATTACATCAAGCTTAAACTTTTTTTGTTAAAGTGTTCTGTAGTCTTTTTTTTTCCTTTATCACTTTCTGATAGAGTTGTATTAAAATCTGCAACTGTTTGTGATTTTGATGATTTCTCCTCATAATTCTCCTTTCTGATATACTTTAAATACATAGAAGCCATGTTCTAATTTATGATTGTTATATTATTTTGGTAAAGTGTCCCTTTAATACTGTTTGCCTTAAATTCTGTTTTGTCTGATACTGATATTGCTATTCCAACTTCTGTAATTCTTCATTGTATATTATTTTTATGACACGTATTTTTCTATTCTTTTACTTTCATCATTTCTTTGTGGTTTCATTATGGTGTGTTTTTTATAGCGTGCATGTAGCTAGTTGATGTGCTCCTTGTCATGTGATAATCTTTTAATTAGCTTAATTTAGTAAAATTCATTATAATTGTTGACATATTTGGGTTTCACTCTACCATATCATTTTGGTTTTCTGTTTACTATCATTTCTCCTTTGCTTTTTTCCTCTTTTTTCCTAGCCTTTTGTTAAGTTGACGAACTTTTCTATACTACTTTTTTCTCTCTATTCTAATTTTGAGGATATAGATTATATTTCTTTTCTTTTAATAGTTAGCTTTTATACACTACCTACAAATTGATCTAACAAATTCCAAAGTTGCTCAGTATTTCTTCCTTCCTCCTAAATGTGACAAGCACAATCTAAATAACCACTGAAGCCCTTCCATTCTGATATTTTTTTTATCTAGAATTATAATTTTATTTAAAAGCTTTTATATTGTGAAAAACTTTAAACATATAGTAAAAGTAGAGAGAAGAGCATAATGAACCGTTGTGTATCCATGATCCAGCTTTAACAAGTATCAACATTGTTGATTCTATTCCCACATTCTCCTTTCTTTTTGTAAGTAGAATATTTTAAATTTCAGACATCAAATCATTAAATACAATTTTACCATTTTAAAACAAAAATGTATATATATCTTATTCTGTATAATGATACAATATGTATCTATTATTCCCAAACTTAACTCAATTTGCCAATATAGTTTATTTTCTGAACTTGCCACTTTTTTTGTATCCCATGCTTTCCCTCTGGAAAAGGGGGAAATTCTTCTTGTTGATGTATATCCTTTAATGATACTTTATGATAAGTTAGTGGGTGGTAAACTTTCTTATTCTTTGCATATCAAAAATTATTTTTATTTTGCTTTGAATCTTTAGCAGTAATTTTGCTGGGCACACAATTTTAGGTTGACAGTTATTTTTCTCCTGGCCTCCACTATTGTGGATAAGAAATCTGCTTTTACCTAATTGTTTTTCTTTTATAGATATGCTAACTTTCTCCTTGATACTTTTGTAATTTTCCTTTTATCTTTGTGTTCTTATGTTTTATGATAGTATGTCTAGGTCTGGAAATGTCTTTTATCCTGCTTGCTTCACTTTCTTTTAAGAACCCATGACTTTCTTTAGTTCTGGAAAATTTTTATATTTGCTGTTCTTATTTCCTCCATTTTGGTCCTCTAATTAGATATAATTTGGAGCTTCTCAATCTATGCTCAATAATAACTAATTGTGTTTTCATATTTGTTATTCTCTTTGTTCCATTACAGATTTTTTTTAATTGTATACCAATCACACAGACCAGATGTTTTTTGTTTGTTTGTTTGGTTTTGTTTGAGACAGAGTCTCACTCTGTTGCTCAGGCTAGAGTGCCGTGGCGTCAGCCTAGCTCGCAGCAACCTCAAACTCCTGGGCTCAGGCAATCCTCCTGCCTCAGCCTTCTGAGTAGCCGGGACCAGAGGTGTGTGCCACTGAGCCTGGCATCTCCTGTATTTTCAGTGTCTCTCTATTACTTTCTTCCCCCCGGCATATAAACATGCCCAAATCTCTCCCATCTTATGAAGCCAAAAAACCACTGCCCCCAGGTTCTCTAGATAACACCGACCCTCTCAGAGCCAGCCTCCCTGAAGGAGGAGTTTAAGCTCATTGGTACCACTTTTTTACCTCTCATTTCTTTCTCAACCCACTGTACACCGGTTCCTGCTGCACAGAATTCCTCTGAAATTGTCTCTCAGTGGACTGTTACCTTGAAAATTGCCAAATAAGATCATCACTTAGTCCTCACCTTATCTGACTGCGCCCTTGGCTCCCATGACACACATTTTCTTGGCTCTTATCAGCTCTCAGTCCCCTTCACCTGCCATGTAAATATTAGTGTGATCTTTGGGATTGTTTTCTTGGTCTCCTGCCCTCTTCCCTTCTAAAAATACTAATGTTGTAGTCTTAGACACAATTTCAATTCCTGGTTCTACTAATTAGTAGCTGTGAAAACTTGGACATATTTTTTCACCTCCTTGAGTTTTGGTATATGCAATTTGATGATAATAATGTCTACCTCACAGTGCTGTTAGTAGCAGATGAAATATGGTATGTGTAAGTGCCCTAGGACAGTGACTGCCATGTAGTAAGGGCCCAATATATGGCAACTGTTTTCCTTTTTCTTCTTTCTTCCTCTCCTCTTAAACATAAAAGTGATGTTAAACATAAGAAGGATATTAGTAAGTAAGCAGAAGACTGATCCTCCTAAGTTTGGTTGTTTATCACCCTTAGAAAAACAAGGCTGATATAATAAATAATTTATTATCTGAGTGAAAATGCAACTTTCATATTGCTCAAGTGGGGATGGGGAGTGAAAAGGGAAACTAGTTTTCATATGTATTATGCATTCTTCAGTGCTTTCATATCACAATGTTAGTTTTTACTGTTTATTTCAGAAATTTTGAAGAATCTGAAGATGATTTGAGAGATGAAGTAATAGAATCTCTAGAAAAACTTGCTACTTTCAAAGAGGAAGAAAAAAGAGAAGAGGCCTCCAGTTCCTCTAAGGACTCTGAAAAGTCAGGAGAGAGAGAGGGGAGAAGCATGCTGAAATTTGAAGAATTAAATGAAGGTTTGGAGGATGTTTCGACTCTAGTTAATGACCAAACTTGTGTTGTTGATGAAGACCAAGGAATATCAACAACCAGTCAAAATATACAAGTGTGATTACTGTACTTTTTCTTAAATAATAAGTTAATATCCATTAACTATTTTTTAGTGTAGTCATATATGTTCATTTATTATAAAGGTTTTCTAGTAATCCCAAGGATTTATTAATTTTTCTTTCAATTTAGACAATAGAACCAACTTTTAAGCATAGAAATTATTATTTTTACTTTAAAACTTTTGTTAAGTAATCTTTTAGATAATATAGGTGGTAGGCAGAATAATGTGGCTCAAACACTCGCCTCCAAAAGACATCATCACATCCTAATCCCCAGTATTTGTGAGTATGTCATTACATGGCAAAGAGGAATTAAGGTTGCAGATGGAACTAAGTTTGCTAATTAGCTGACTTTAGGGAGGGTCCTTAACCACTTCGGTACCAGCGTCGACTACAGTCGATAGCCACAGATGAACGTGCACAGTTGAGTGTCGACTTTAGCCGACAGCCATGATATAACTTTTCTAATTTTTCATTTATCAAAATAAAATTGTGAACATTTAAAAATAACATAATGAAAACATATATGTATATGTTACCTATTCTGATTTACATTACAAGTAAAGCTGCCTGTAAAGTAAAACAAGCTTTC
>CAUYPO010105941.1:0-11640 GCA_963574435.1 Cheirogaleus major
GTCGTGGAGCAGTAAAGAAGATGAGCAGCCCTTCTAATCTGCCCCATCATGACAGCTACTATCCCAGAGGTGACTGGAAAGGTGTGGGCAGCCCCACCAACAAGGTCGGCTCCCCCTGTCAGGTCCTGGCCAATGGTTCTAAAGGAAAGAGAGTCGCAAGAAATTCAGGATGGAATTTGGGGTTTGGAGAGTTATGATGATGTTCCAGAAGAAGATGACTTAACTACATTTGAATAAATGTAGATTGTTGTACTGTACTTAAAAAAAAATAACACATCCCCTGAAAATATGCCCTAGAGTGTCTTCTTGAGGAAAAATAAATATAAGACCCTGTCTTATTTTCGTGGAAACACGGTACTTATATCAATAAGTCTTACTGTTGGTATTTTAGGAATTCAAGTTAATTATATACTTCTTGTCCTGGTCTGAACTAAATTGAGAAACAAAGGAAATACACATATAGAGATGAAAATATCATCACTATTACTGATAAAACCTAGCTTGAAAAAATGTGGCAAAGGGGTGTGGTGAATGAGCTCCTTAACCTTCTTGGTTTAACCATTCTATCCCACCAAGTCTAGACCTTGGACAGTTCACCTGAGTACATACTCAAAGCTTAGAGAACATTAGTAGAATAGCTCCACCTATTGAGAACTGGGGATCACTCATTTCTCCTCATGGGGTGAAATTAGTAAGGAAGGAGTGGAACAAGAGACAAGGAGTGTTACTTTGGAACAGCATCCTGATATGTATACATGAGGAGGAGGAAATGTAGCCCCCTAGGCAATATCCACACTCGTGCATCCCAACACATACCCACATATAAGCATATCAGAGAAAACTAACTCTGTTTAGAAGTGTTGAACCCATTGATTTTATAATGCCTGTGTAAAGGGAGCCAGAGAATAAAAATTATGATAATTTTTTACATTTACATAGAATTATAAAATTAATGAAAAATTCCATATATATGAATGTACTAGATAAATCTAAAATACTTGAGTATTACAGCATAGAGAACACACTCTCAACCCTTTACAATTATGTCATGATGTCACTTTAAATAAAAACATTGGACCGGGTGGAACATGAAATATGCAGAATAGCATTTCAAAGAGATTTTTGTAAATAATATTTACAAATTGCAAGTAAACAAACAATAGCCTGGATTTATATCCCTTCTATTTTGTTGCATTAATTAATGGCTCTGATTTCATGAAATATACTTCAAGGGAATGTCTGTCAAATTTTCTTAAAGATTTGTTTCTACTTTTTTAGTAAGTAATGTTTTGTGCAGATCCATCCCAAAACAAGATAAATACAATTACAAATACTGTTTTATAGTCTAAGAATAAAGTCTGGTATCTCCACTATACACAACTGGGAATGTGAGGCTACCTCAATCCCAGCTGATGAGCACTGGTTTTCCTAGTCAATGCTATTGTGGAATAGAACACAGCTGAATCATTGTGGAGATTCTGCCATCAGCTCAATCAACACTAAATAGATGTTTTGAGATATTATGTTTTCAAAAGTAATGGTGTAAATATGCCATTTTCATTTTAGTTTCTTAACTTATTTCAAAGTCACTGCAGAATTTTGCTGTTCATAGGCACATCAGCTTTCAAGACTAACTTCTATTTGTATTATAGTTTACTGTATTACCTAAGAGCTGGCAGAATTTTCAAACTAATTTATATTCAAAAATCTGGTAGACAAGGCACATTTTAAAGATAATGCTTCCTTTCTAGAGTGAATATATCCCATTATTATAGTATAAAATTGTATAATATAATGTTTGTTTTCTGGATTTGAAACACTTCTGAAATTTATTAGAAAGTTTGGTAGTCCTAGATAGTACCATAGCAAGATATAGTAAGCCCTCTTATGTAATAAATCTGAATGCTCAGGATAGTTTTGTGCTAGCTTAAGTGAAATGAATTATTACCTGAGGTCTCCAAATTTCTCCAATTTATGTGTATTCTAGTAGTTGAATTAAGTTGATGAAATGCCTATTTTCTCAGAACATAGCAAGCCAGCACAAACCTTTTTGGGTTGTGAATATATTAATATTTAAGAAAACATATAAATCATTACTTGTCAAAGATTAAGGCTAAATTAAGATCACTATCTGGAAACACAGATTTTCTTCTTTCAGTCACTGCCTGTTAAATTAGGTACCTTGTTAATAAAGTTTTTAATCAGTTATTAGCAATTCAAGGCTATAAAATGGTTTATGCAGCAATAGATTTAAAAAGTAAGGCATGGAATGGAATAGTAACACTTTTCTAATTCCACCACTGTTTATAATCCACAAAGATACTATATCAAAAGATGAATTGAAATTGCTATTATAAAAAGTGTATATTGTTTTTAGCATTGCTGAGGAGCCATTCAATATTCTGAGTGAGGTAATTAATAAGTTTTTGCAAAGTCCAAAATTTAAACTGCATGTAAACAATGATCAATTGGCTTTTTCTGCTGAGTGGTATCAAGTTTGTAATATTTTATCTCTTTATCATCTTATTTTCTTTGGAAAAACAATCACTTGTTTTGTTTAATATTGAGGTATTCAACTGGCAACAAACATTTGGTTGTTTCACTATATATTTAGAACCCTTTACTTGATCCCTTGCTAAAGGTTTATCTTCACTCTCCTCTAGCAATGTGGTCCCCAAACCCTGGGCTGCAGACTGATACAGATCTGCGGTCTCTCAGGAACCAGGCTGCACAGCAGGAGGTGAGCAGTCAACAAGTGAGTGAAGCTTCATCTGTTTTAAAAATTTGCTTTAAATACACTCCCCATCACTCACATCACCAACTGAGCTCCTCCTCCTGTCAGATCATCAGCAGCATTAGATTCTCATAGAAGTGCAAACTCTACTGTAAACTTCACATGTGAAGGATCTAGGTTGTGTGCTCCTTATGAAAATCTAATGCCTGATGATCTGAGATGGAGCGGAGGGACTGATGTTAGTGCTGGAGAGTGGCTGCAAATACAGATTATCATTAGCAGAGAGGTTTGACTGCATAGCAAATGCAATGAGCTTGAATCATCCTGAAACCATCCCCCACTCCCTGTCTGTGGAAAAATTGTCTTCCATGAAACCAGTCCCTGGCACCAAAAATCTTGGGGACTGCTGCTGTAGCACTTAACATGTTACATCATAGATACATAGGAATGAAAGTGTATATGGTATTGTCATTCATTCATTCATTGACTCAAGCATTTATTCTTCCAAGAGGCAAGAATTTTGCTGCTACTATATGTCAGAATTTCTTTGAAAGGTTAGTGTTTTCAACCCAGTGGTAGATGTAGGATAGCAGGCACAAGGACTCTGGCTTCTCCATTTTTAGGGGGTTGTGTTCAGCAACAGCAAGAGGGGAACTGGATGATGAAAGTTGGCTGCTAAAATATCAACTAGAGACAAAATTTTGAGTAAGTAAAAAAATATTGTTTAATTATCATATAAATATACATATATTCTTTGCTATATATATATACACAAACATTCAAATTTATCAGGTATATCCAACTTAGAAATGTTCATTCATCCTTAACTCATTCTTTCTTCCTACATTTTTTGATGTCAATCTTCATACTATTCTTTGACAGACCTTCATGGGCTCCTTCTAAACTATTTCAGTGTCCTGGAAATGGCTTCCAGCATTTAAGTTCATTTGCCAGCTTCTAATCTATCCCCTCTTCTTACACACACATACACAAAATTGAAGTCATCATAATAAAACGTAGACTTATCAGTCTACTAGATAAAAACTCTCAGTCCTTTTTTAATTCCATATAAGTTAAAATTTAAATACTATAGCACCTTCAAACTCAATTCTAACAAATCTTTGCAGGTACATATGTGGTCATTCTTTTGTCCCTCTCAACTTCTAACACATATACATTTTCATTCTTTATATATGTTGTACATCACAGACATGGAAATATTAATATTCTCTAATCCTTGTCTATCTGGTTAATATTATCCATATTTTAAGCTATTTTTGTGGGGAGAAAATTCTTCCTTCAGGGCAATATTAATGGCTTTCTGGAATAATTTATGGGTTAACTAATTCAGTTAACCATCAATTATGCATTCAATAATTATTTATCATGTGCCTGTGATGTGTCAGACACTGTCCTAAATTCTAGGAAAAACTGTAGCAGTGAACAAAAGATAGGAGGTGTCTGCTTTTTTGGAGTTTAGAATATAATAGAGAAGAAAGGCCATAAGCAAATTGGCAAATAAATAATATATTAATGAAAATTGTAATAAGTGCTATAAAGAAAAAGGACAGGAGAGAGACACAAAAAGGGGCAATGGAAAACCCACTTTAGATTGTGAAACTTAAGTTACATTCTATGTTCATGCTGCACAAGACAGGAATAAACCTACTGGGAGAAGTCAGTTCAGTTGGAGCATAGTTTTGAAAAGAAAGAATGTTTGAGATAAAGATAGGGAGAGATGCAGGATCTGGGCAGTCAGGTCAGGTAGACAATGTTAAAGAGTGAGGATCTCTTCTGAAGGTAACAAGACTGCACTGAAAATCAAGCAGAACAAATAAGATTTTTTTTTTTAAAGAAACAATCTGACTGCCATATGGAAAATAGGCTATGTGGGGGCAAAAGTGGTAGGCAGTAACTAGTCAGGAGACAATTGCAGTCCTGTAAGATGTAGTTGGTGCTTACATTTGGTTAAGTAGGTAGATGGCAGTGGAGATGGAAAGATAAGCCCAAATTGAAACATTAATTGAATAAAATTCGCTGAATTGAATTGCAGAGACTAGTAAACAAGCCAATTAGTACAGAGGTCAGGAGAAAAATAAGAGAGAATTGCCAAATTCATTTTAAATACTCTTGAGCTTCAGAGATGTCAAACAAAAGGTGAAAATACAAAGATGAGACTTGTTTGGTCCTTTTTATATTTGGACAAAAATGTCATAGAAACAAGCAGGGAAATCAGCCATGTTTTTGACTTATATGTTAGTTTGAGTGTACTTTGTGCTGAGGAAACAAACTTACCCTTATGAGCATCTGGGCCAGTCAGGAAACGCTCACTCAGACAAGTAGAGTAACACATTCCCTATCACAGAAACGACTGTGTGTTTTGATTCAGTAAGTTATATGGGTACAAAGTTTGCTAACCCAGCTACAGGTAGATGCCAATAAATTGTCCAATGGAGAGGATTGCAGAAGGCCTTTAAGAAAATCCTATAGTTTTAATGCGGTTGTTCAAAGTATGTCAGAGAACATATGCAGAAACAGTTCTAAAATATCCCTATTAGAGGATACGTGCATATTTTAGGTTCATTTGAGATTAGTTGTGGTAACCAGTGTTACTTGGAAGAAACATCAATCATTTGTTAGGTAAGTAAACTTAACTTCCCCACCGTGGGTTTGAAGACCTGATGAAGTTGATCTGAAATTCAGTCTTGAAGATCAGTTCCTTCAGTTTCAAAACTACTTGCTTTTTCTTGGTTCACACTGCCAAATACATAAGCATGTTTTTCCATATCAGAAATCACAGGAACTTCTCTTACTGTGGTTTTGCTTCTGAAGTATGACTGCATACCAAATTTTGCAAATAACTGTGGTCTGTATTTAATTCCATCATCTATATTTAGTTAAAATGAATCTGTATATTTTCCCCTGATGCTGAAATAAATAGGCAAATAGAAGTTTAATTTCATTTATTGAAGAAAACCATTGTGCATGTCATTTTACCAACAGTGCCTCTACCCAAATAGCAGGTACATAATTATGGAAAACAAGGAAATTATGAAATTCTGTAGTATTGTGACCAAACTTGTCTTGGATGATATCTCCAACTGGGAAGTTGTAACTGTCAATAAGACACCTGCCAGGGTTACGATTGGTTTGCTCTTTACCAGGGTGGAAAAGGAGTGACAGATAAGCTGGTGTAATTTAGGGTGATTTATCCAGGTAGAGATACTCCAAAGCTAATCGCTGCTTAGCTTGGGACTGATGAGCCTCATCCCGGACGCTTGCAGGGCCTGGGGTAAGAGCACAAATGAAGGTTCACGTACCATAGGCCTAAATATACATAAATATAATAAGAGCTATAATCAAGCTAACTAAATACTTGATAGTTGTGCTCTATTCTCCTACTTTGAAAAACTATTTATTTTTCTTTTCACCTTTGATTCTTTTCTAAGTTCTATTTTCATATGTTTCATTTCTTTCAAACCTTTTTCACTTGTACTCATTCTGAATGATTTGAGGATTAAACATAATGTGTAATTATATTCAAAGGGTAAAAATTTGAATATATTTTAATCAAAATAAATAATAGAGTTAATCTTAAAAAATCAAAACATTAAAATTATTCTTAATGTTTAAAATTTTTCATGTAAAATATTTAAATTTTTCTATTAAATGTAATTAGCAATATAGAAATCATAAGTGAGGAAAATAAAAATTTAAATAAAATTATTTGTATGAAGCTGAATTCATTTTTAAAATTAAGTTAGATATTATTAAATATTTTATAAAAATAGAACATCTGTGATTCTAACATTCATGGTATATCTGATCACCAATATCAAATCAGTAACATGCTTCATGTACATTCGAAACTTGCCAAACTTTTGCTGTAAAGAATCATCATCTAAATATTTTAGGTTTATAGGTGATACAGCCCTGTTGCAACCACTCAACTCAGTAATTGAAGGACAGAAGTGGCCACACAGAGTATGTAAATGAATGAGTGTGGCTGTGTTACAAAAAACAAAACAAACAAGAAAAAAAATCACTATTTCCAGAAAGGTAGCAGGCCAGATTTTACTTGTTAGCCATAGTTTCTTGATTCCCTAGTCATATACAGAATTACATATATAGAAACTTAAGAGCAATATGAATTATTTAATCTTTCAATATGTCTTTCTAGCTATCCTATACCCTGTTGTAGATGCCACAATAATTCATGAGTACAACAATCACAAAATATAACATGAAGAGTTAGAGGAAAATGAATGGGAGAATATATTGCAATCATATTACTAAAATTAAGGACTTGCTAAAGCAATTAATTTGACTTTTCTCATAAGCCTTTATGCTCCTCAAATCCTTTCAATCTGTCTTTGAAGTAAGAGCAGCACAAACTACAGAGCTTTGCAGTATTAGGAAGCAAGTTATTTTTCGCTTGAGAATAAAAGCAAGAAAGGTACAGTGTTTTCTCTGAGTGGTGCTGGTAATGGCAGCAATTGTTTAGTGTTGTAGGTAAAACTACTCTAGCACTAAGAGTCAAATCCTAAGTGACCAAGATTCCTATGAGTTTTTCAACAATTTTATTTTTCTGTATGTGTTTTGTGGGGCCTAGAGCAAGGGCCCTTCTCACCTACAAATGGACTCGGAAGAAAAAAATATCTTTTCAGAAAATAGCTTAATAGAACTTGTGTCACCCAGAGAATGTTCCTTGGCATCAGAGCATTCTGACAACTTAAACATTCATTCTGATCAATTATACATAAAGAGCTTGCATTTGATCTGAAAAATAATAAGAATTAAATACCTTTTTTGTTGAAAAAAAATCTCCATTTTCCAACTCATCCTTCAAGGAGCTGACAGATTAGCTTTCTCTAAACACCGTGGTTTCAGGATGACAGCATAGAGAAAATAAATGTAAATTTATTTTACATAGATGTAATAGAAACTCAGGTTCTTCCATCTGAAATGTGATCTAGCTTATCTGACCTAAAAACAATTTATGTGATATCACTGTATGGCATTTTATACACACTTCTCATACCACTCTGAACCTATACAATGTTGAACTTCTACTGATGCTGGAATTTGAACTGCATTCTAAAATACAGTTCAGAAAGCTGCTATGGATAAAGAGCCATGGTGATAACCACTCTAGAATAGGACAATATATATGGAAAGAATACCACAGAACTTGAAGTTTTCCATTAGACATTAAATTGTATGCAAAATTGCTTAAAATTATTCATGAGACAAAACAGTTTGTAACAGATACTCAAATATGATAAGTATCGAGATTAAGATTACCTATTCCCTTGAATGTATAATTACATAAAAGAAGAAGGTCTCACTGAAGCTCATGGTGGCTACCAGTTGCAAGAGACTCCTCTGTCTTGACATGAAGGAAATATAATCACATGCAAATATCAAACTAGTTGTCACCTCATTCATTGTTTTCTTCAATGCTAACAACTATCCAGTATTATCAGTATAGGAAACTAAAGTTTAGAAATTTTAATTTACTTATGTAAACATAAAGGTAACTAATCCAGATCTGTTAAACTCAATGCCCATACTTCAAAATTTGGTACTATCAAGCAATCATGGAAGTGTGTCAATGAGATTGGGTTGTAATTTTAATCTTGAGCTAGCGCCAAGAACAGAGCTAGCTTCATGCTCACTGTGAAGAGGTCAGGGCTGTTTCCCTGTGCTCCCTATCTACCATCTCTTACTATCCTCCTCTGTTCCTATGGCTCTGTGGCCCCGTCTCTCTCAGTTTACCACTTACCCATTCAAATAAATCCCGACTCTCAGTTGGCTTCTTGGGTGAAAAAGAAAGTTCCACTAAATTATTAATGGCTTACCATGCTGATCCTTCCTGATATATAAGAAAACATTAAGTTTTTTTCTGGACTCATTTTTATGAAGGGCTCCAAAAGATATTTATTTTTAAATTTCTCTGACATACAAAGAGCCAAATTACTAATAGTGCAATCAAAGGAACAGTGTGACAAATTATTGGCATAAAATTTGTAAAAGTGCAATTTTCTGTTATATTTGTAATAGCACTTCACTTAATGTAGGATCAACCAAACTTGACCCTACGTCAGGCCCCAGCAGGTGCTTTGAGTAGAGAGAAAAGAGTTACCATTCTTGGTATCTTTAGAAAGTTGGCATTTTTTAGCACTATACTTGGCAGATGCTCCCTCCCCAAGATGCTCTGTTTATCATTATCTGTGACCTTCCCATTGGTAATTGTGTAACTCTCCTAACAGTGAGGCTACTCAGATTAAATAAATCTATAAATGATTACAGCCTTTTGCAAACAAATACTATGCCTACAGTTTAAGAAGTCAAGTGCTAGCAATATAAAAAGAAAACGTTGACATATTATTTCCCATGTTGAAAAATAAAGCTATGTGATCTGTTGGCTAAGTCAGGTTTTGAATTTAATATCCACTAATTCCACAGAAGATAGAACTATTCCCTAAACTGGCGATCAGATGAATATTGTGTGAACTTCTCTCAATTGTGTATTTCAATTTGAGAAAGCATGGCCTCTTGAGTGTCATTATAAAGGGCACCTTTAATTCCCTTTCCAACATCTTCATGATATTTACATTAGTAACATTGCACCATAATTGTATTTAATAAAGCCCAAGACTCATTTAAATGCCAGAAAATTATGCCAAAGGGATTTCATTTACTACTGGCCGTGTAGGGGATAGAGTTATACAACCCCTATTAATTCTAATGGAAGTTCATGAATAAATCCTCAAGAATACAGAGAAAAAATGTATCCCAAGAACGACATGAAATGAAGACAATAGGCTCACTAGAGCAAAATTAAATGGCAGTTTGATTTTCTGAGCTAATATCTCATAAAAATAGAAGTCACTTACATTTAAAACTACTTAAGAATAAGTTTCTTTAGTAACAATTCACACGTCTCCTAGGCAACCTAACTCATAGAACTTGCACAAATAACAATTTTTATTATTGACAATTACCTATAATTTCCAATATGTGATGAACTGTGGACCATTTATATAGTATGATAGTACCTTGTCTTGTCTCTGAATGGATATTTTGATAATGAAATACATTTTTAGAAATAAATCACCATGAAATTATGTAGTTGTAGTTTTAATACTACATATTAGAAGGTAATGTCTATGTGAACTTCCACAGTAGAATAAGAATAGAACATTTTACATGGTTCATTGGCAAATGATGCAGTTAATTTTTAAATATGGCGGCAATCATATTAAACTAAAATATGATTATAAATATTAATAATGTGAGTTTTTCTCATCAGATTCTTAAAATGTAAAGTTGTAAACTATAAATTTAAACTTTTCTTATTATTTTGAATGATTCTTCTATTTATACTTTTTTCAGTGTGGATCTAAACTGTTTTCATGGAACAACTGAGATATTTTCCATAACTAATTTCAATGTTTCATTATTTTAACAGAATATTCTTTATATGTGATGAAAATGGAAGTATACATATATTTAGTTTCAAATGTATGCATACAAATGCAATCATATTGTGTTAATATTGGTTCTATATAAATTTATGTAGCCTTTCTTGAAATTATAGTATCTAAATATGTGAAAGAAAGGAATATTTAAATATAGAATACTTTTATTAAAAAGTTTTAAGTCACTTAATTTCTCCCCAGCTAGTATATAATTTAGTATTACAATTCTGAGGACTGCATGTAGATTATATATTTTCCTACTCAATTTGCTGCCATCTATAGCCACCATTCTCGGAATGCTTGCGTTTAAAGCTCAAAATTTGATGACTCCAACTCATGTTGCAGCCTAACTTTCCATGACCAGACTGGTGAATGGTACTACAAGTTCAAGGGGAACATAAAGGTATGTTAGACAAAAGATAATTGTTAAAACACCTATTACTTGATATCAGAAATAGTAGAGTGAATGGTGGGCTTTAGGATCAAACAACTTGGATTTGAATCTTAGATTCGGTACTTAGTAGCTACGTCACCTTCAGCACATTATTTATACTTGCTGAGCTTCAGATTCCTTATCTTGTATACTGGATGAATAATATCTACCTTATAAGGTGACTATATAGAGGGATTATTTGTTAAAATCATTTCGCATAATAGGTGACCAAAATATAACAATTATTATTCAAGTATGTGTTCATTGTACATAGTAATTGATAACTGTTGGATAGATTAATACAGAATAAATTAAAATCAGCCCCATAAGAATCCATTAAGTTTAAAATATTTCTACTTGTATTTGCCACCTATGGACTACCTCTCACTTATTAAAAATGGTAAGTACCTGATTAACCATCATCATACAAGACAACCAATCCCCTTCCCTATACTGTTGTCTGAATCTTATTTCCCACCTCAGTTTTGAATGACACTTCAGATAGCCAGAGGATCAGCCATTTATCCTAAAATTCTCTAGTGGCCACATTTGGCATGATTGAATTAAGTACTCATTATACTCAAGCTGCTGAAACAAATGCCTATTAGGAGTATAGTGGGGAAACAAAAAGAAAATAGTGAGATCAACCCTCTACTGTTTTATTTTTTTAATTTCAGGATATTATAGGGGTACAAATATTACGGTTACATATATTGCCCATGCCCCACTCCCTCCTCGAGGCAGAGCCTCAAGCATGACCACCCCCCATACGTTGCACATCTCACTCATTATGTTTGTATATACCCATCCCCTCCTGCCCCCTCCCACCCGCCCAACACCGGACAAACGTTATTCCTATATGTCCACTTAGGTGTTGATCCATTAATACCAATTTGCTGGTGAGTACATGTGGTGCTTGTCTTTCCATTCTTGAGATACTTCACTTAGTAGAATGGATTCCAGCTGTATCCAGGAATATACAAGAGGTG
>CAUYPO010105942.1:0-18485 GCA_963574435.1 Cheirogaleus major
ACCGCAAAAAGATCCTTGAACGGAAAGCGAAATCTCGCCAAGGAGGAAAGGAAAAGGGCAAGTACAAAGAAGAAACACTTGAGAAGATGCAGGAATAAAATAATCTTATGTACAACTTTAATTAAAAACTGCTAAAAGAAAGAGCCTTTGTTTTGTGTGTGGTACTTTGGGACACTGCCTAGTTTTTTCAGTGGATCAGTCTCTTACCTTTTTGATTTGTCGGTCTTAGGATCTGGAAAGGGAAGTTCAGGTGACATTTGCTGTTTAGAGGCAGGCCACTTGTGGCTTGATTCCACTAATGAAAAATACTATTTAAATAGAGTTGGTCTTTTACATTTGAACAGCAGTTCTTTAATTATTGAGAGATGCTGTTTTCCAAAATCAGGACTAATGAGATAGTGATTATTTTTTTATGGCAGGCAGCGGCATTTTGGGGTACATTATAGCTGAAGGGAGCTCACTGAGAAGATGACCAATAAGAAAAGCTAACTGGAAACACTTCCTCTCTTGAACCTGTCTTTTCCTATCTTCCTACTAATGTACAACTGTGTGGGCACACAGGCTATTTTTTTTTTATCGAATAAAAGTTTGCATTGCCATTGGATAGAAAGTCTCACTTGGAATAAAATACGTTGCTTTGACTTCCCAGTGGCATGTAGAACATTGCTTCAAGCTGTCCTAGAGTGAGAAGTCTCAGGTTTTCTGGGCTACCCATGCCCCGTTTATCAGCTTGTTTGCTGCATAGGTGCCGGGTGAGTGCCATCGATCAAAACCTAACAAATCTTTGGGTTGCGATATAAAATAAAAAAGGTTCATCTAAAATGCAAGTTCCTCAGAGGATTCAGTGAAAGGATGTGAAGTGTCAAGCAGTTGACAAGTGGTCAACTGTGCCCTAGGCCATTCCTCCCATTACCTAAGCAGGCAGATGCCTGAAGGCCAAGGCAGTTTACTTACTAGGGAGGCTTCATAATTGTGGGAAAGGGTAAGGGGCCGGACTTGAGCGACTGCTTAGCCAAGGTCACACCAATGCCGGCCCTAGCTATCACCTCCGCGACAGCACTCCACGTGTCTGTTGTCCTGGCTGGGCACGACCCTCGCAAGACCCAGTTCGGAGGAGAACCCAGGGTTCTTTGGGTCTGCGGCGGCCAGTCGAGAGGGGCGGGGCTTCCGGCCCGCGCGGACCGACTTCCGGAGGCGCTGGGCTGGGGGCGGTGTGGGCTCACGGACGCTGCAGGCCGCTAGCGCTTTCCGGTCGCCTTCCCGGCCCTCGGCCCGTCTCCGCCCTTAACCCAGTTCATTCATTCAGCCCGGAGCTGGCCGCCCTCGGCTGGGTGCGTAGGGCGGACAAGTGTGGAACCAGGCGGTGGGAGCCGAGTCTGCGGAAGTCGGGGGAGGACGGCTGCACAAAGGAGGTGATGCCGGAACCCGGCTTCAGGAATCAGCGGAAGTTCCTGTGTTGTGTGGAAGGTGCGGAGACACTGTACTGAGTGCTTTATCTGCGTTATTATTGGCTCTTCACAGCAATCCATTGTGATGGATACTGGTGTTCTCCCGATTTTATACAGATCAGGAAATTGAAGCACGAGAGACTTTGCCTTAGTCACACAGTAAATGGTACAGTCAGAAATTGAATTCCCAAGACTAGGCTTAACCATACCGCTGCACTGCCTCACTAATAACCATGTATCTCTAAGCGATGTATTTGACAAATGTCCTTTTAACACCTTTTGTGCTCAGCTCTGTATTTGCCCTGCAAAGGGACACAAGCAGGCAGAAGCCCCAATCTTTACCTTCTAGGTTGTATTCACCTGAACCAGTCAACTAAAAATGCAAAGCAAAGTGCTCCAGTGAGTGGTACAGGATATTCAGAGGAGGGAGAGATGGCAATCGGCTGGAGTGCTGAATACATCTGGAAGGAGGCTGATGTGAGCTGGCTGTGATTTGGAAGATAGATGAGAAGACGTTCCAGGTTGGCAACAGAAAGACTCAGGTGGGTGAGGAAGGAAGTAAATATGACTTGGGAGATGCTTCCAATTTTCTCTAACCAAGCTCATTTATCAGTTACCCCATCAGCACAGATCACACCAGGAAGCTGGTTGGTTAAGGGCCACATTTCTTTCATGTTGCTTTAGAACAGATACTGAAAGCTCAGAAATCTACAGGAATGAGCAGGTAAGATGAGTAAGTTAGTAGTCAGGTAGGGAGTATGGGAAATAGGAGAGTGCAGGTTCCATCTAAAGAAAAATGCTGCTGGGTGCAGTGGCTCAGGCCTGTAATCCCAAGTGACTGCTTGAGTGTGAGAGCAGCCTGGGTAACATAGGGAGACTCCCATCTCGAAAAAATAAAAAGCCAGTGGCAGTGGTAGGCACCTGTTGTCCCAGCTACTCAGGAGGCTGAGTGAGGAGGATTGCTTGGTCCCAGGAGTTTGAGGCTGCAGTGAACTGTGATTGTTCCACTACACTCCAGCCTGGGCTATACAGAACTTGACTTTGTCTCAAAAAAAAAAAAAAAAAAAAAGATGCCGCCCTCTCTACTACAGCGAGTTGCTGCCAGGCAGCAATACCCAATATGGCCAGATCTTCCCATTTTCAAGAAAGCCAGAAATCTAGTTTTTTTGTGTGAAATTTCCCAATCTGTAAGTATAGGTAAATCACTCAAATTTTTTTCAAAAAAATCACTGGATGGACCAACAAAAATAGGTCTGTTAGCCAAATGTGGCCGTTGAGCTGTGGTTTAGAATTTCATGGTGTAGTAAGGAGACTATTTCATATTAAAAACTGAGATTTTACGTCTTTTGGTTCTAAATTATTTCCAGCCTATTGTCTCGGTTCTTTTATAGAATAGAGGTAATGAAAGTGAGGCTTTTTCTTCCTGTGCAGTCCCCTGAAGGGCCTTAAATAGCAGCAGTACAGCCACCCAATTTCTGAGAGATGCTGGTTTCAGTAAGGAATTTGAAAGGTCCTCATCCTAGATCCCATTGAATACCTTATGGTTTCAAGTTTCTTCTGAGGATCACGAGGACTATGGGTTGGTAATAGATACTCCTTGGGAAACAAAGTCCCATGTCAGTGATTGAATGGTAATGGATGAAATAAACATAAACTAGTTTCTTTTACTGCAGAACTTCTCAGAGCCTTTAAGGATCTTGAACTCAAAGAGCATTTTGCAAACATATAATTTCTTCAATTCTAAAATGCATATTTTTCACATTTTTACATTTGGATGTGTCTTGTCAATACATTCGTTTAATGTAGGTTCTCTGTTTTTCTCTCAAAAGAAAGTTGTCATTAAGTTATTAGTTTACAACCGTGGTGTCTTAGAATGAGGAATATTCCATGATTAGCCAGTGGTTCTAAGGAAGGGAATTTAAAGCCCTCTTAGTGGAGGACTTTCAGGACCTGGAAGCAGGCTTAGCTTAACTGAGACTCTTGCTCAGAGCTTTTAAAGGTTTCCATCTTTCTCTACTTCTCAGGATTCTGCCCTACCCCTCAGCTCTGGATCTGATGTCTGGGATCTTGAGGATCTTGTTTTCCTAAACGTGTTGGAATTCCTGCAGTCATCATGAACTCCTCCCCTGGCCTCTCACCATCCTATATCTTGGGGTTATTCTAACTGAGGAATCCTGATGTAGACACCTGAGTATCAAGTTCTCTCCCTAAGGAATTCTCCAATCTTGGTGGCATGTGGACTCCATTCGAGGTATCTCTTTTCAGCACAGTAATTTCCTGACATATCTCTGTGCACATAGACATGATACTTCCATTTCTGGAAACAGACCCTGCTGACTCTCTTTGGAGCCATCAATCCTGTACTTGAAAGTGTCTGCCAGCCTAGGAGTACCCAAGTTCACTTGGACTCTCTGCTTTGTTCCAGAAATACATGGGCTCCAGCTCTGGCAGTGTCAAAGCAAGCCAGGCCTCCCAGGAAAGCAAAACTCCTTTCCTTCACCCAGGAAGCTCAGATCATCTTGTTGGATATGAGACTTTTTCCTTATTTCTTCCATATAATATTCACCTGACTTGTGTTTAGAGTTGCTGGTGCTGGCTTGTCTTCATTCTTGGTGCCCTCTACTGTCTCTTCCCCCGTCCTGCTAAAGCTGCTCCTTAGCCCAGGCCCCAAGACTGAATGGTCCCTGTGGCAACAGCCAGTGCTGTTTCAGGAGGCAGCAAAACATTTGAAGATATAACCAAAGATTGGAAATATTTGGAAGCCTCTCAAAAGGACTGCTAGAGGGACATAATGCTGGACAGCTATGAAACCATGGTCCCACAGGGTAAGGACTCAGAATCTTCATTTATTAATCCTGTCAGGGAAAACCATCATTTAAAAATACCCCCACCACTTTCTTTTTGATTCTTTTAAAGTGAGGACAGACTCTTTAGCCGTAGAAAGGTGTTGTGTATGTTGAAGTTAGCAATCCCTGGTGCTAATTAAAGTTTAAGAGTTTGCTGTTATTGTGTGTACTTTCCAGCAACATTCTCCTATTTACATTATTTTTTTTTATTTCATTATATTATGGGGGTACAAATATTGTTAGGATTACATATATTGCCCCTGCCAACCCTCCTCCCTCCCCGTATTTACATTATTTTAAAAGCTACTGAGGGTAAGATTTTAGCCTACTGCCTTAGAGAATTACATTTATTCTCTCTCCTATTCAATTGTTAATAACAAAGACCAGTTAATTAGGTTTCATTATATAGGCTAATGGTATTATTATTCTGTTTGCTTAAAGTCTAACATTACTACATATTTGTAATCTTACTGATTTCAAATTTTTTTGACATGCTCTCATTTTGAATGGCTTTCTAGTTGCTTTATACTATTACTCTATTATCTTCATTCCATATAATGGTCTTCAAAAATCAGATGAAAGAATCGATGAGGAACTTTGGAGGGAAAGTCTTCCAGGTGGAGTTTCAACAAATTTAACTTTATTCTTTTCTCTTTCTCCCTGTCTTAGCATCCTTCTTGCAGTTCTCCATGATGCCACAGACAGCTGGAAATGATCTACCCAGTATTTCCAGTGCAGGCGAAATGGAAATGGAGATAAGTAACATGAGAGAAACGTTTCTTACAAGCGTAACAAAATTAGTAGAAAGCAAGAGTTACAACAGCAAGGTATTTTCCAAAGAAAAGTACTTTCAAACCATAAAGGAAGTCAAAGAAGCTAAAGAAAAGGGGAAGAAGTCATCACGTGATTATCGCCGTGCCGCAAAATACGATGTGATCTCTGTACAAGGCACAGAGAAACTGATCGAGGCTACTCACAGAGAACGAGATCGAATACGGTATTATGTACATAAAGAAGAGTTGTTTGATATTCTTCACGATACACATCTCAGTATTGGACACGGTGGACGGACACGCATGCTCAAGGAGCTGCAAGGAAAATACGGGAATGTCACCAAAGAAGTCATTGTCTTATATCTGACTCTTTGTAAACAGTGTCACCAGAGGAATCCAGTACCCAAAAGAAGCCTTGCACCAAAGCCCATGACTTTTAAGGACATGGACTCCAGGTGCCAAATTGAAATACTTGACATGCAATCAAATGCTGATGGCGAGTTCAAGTTTATTTTCTATTACCAGGACCACTTGACCAAGTTTATTATCTTACGGCCATTAAAAACCAAACAGACCCATGAGGTAGTCAGTGTCTTGTTGGATATTTTCACAATTCTTGGTACACCTAGTGTGTTAGAATCTGACAGTGGCATAGAGTTCACAAATCAGGTTGTTAATGAGCTCAGTGAGGTATGGCCAGACCTAAAAATTGTCTCTGGTAAATACCACCCTGGTCAAGGCCAGGGCTCCCTGGAACAAGCAAGCCATGATGTAAAGAACATGGTAAGTGCCTGGATGCATAGTAACTACTCACGGAACTGGGCCAAAGGCCTACGGTTCATGCAGATGGTGAGGAATCAGGCTTTCGATGTTTCTTTGCAGCAAAGTCCGTATGAGGCAATGTTTGGTTGTAAAGCCAAATTTGGGCTATATTCCTCAAACTTGCCCCGGGAAACTGTGGCCAGTTTACAAACAGAGGAAGAACTAGAAGTTGCTGAAGAACAGCTAGAAAACAGCCTTTGGATCAGGCAGGAAGAAAGTGCTGAGATTGGAGCAGACAGATCTGATATGGATGAGGACATGGATCCCACTCCTGAAGCCACGGAACCCAGCACCTCACAAGGGGCCCCTGGTGTCCTCTGTTGGTGAACAGATGCCTGCTGGGGTGGATACTTATAACTCTCTGAGCATTATACAGTCATCTGTTTCCAGAAGCCCTAAAGGAAAGGAATGAAGGCTGCACTCTCAGGTTGAGTTGTACATAGTAGTCCTTGCTCAAAAAGGAAGAGTGGGTTGGATCTGTGTATTTGTTCTTGGGGCTACCGTAACAAATTACCACAAACTTGGCGGCTAAAAACAACAGAAATTTATTCTCACAGTTCTGGAGGCCAGAAGTCTGAAATCAAAGTATTGGTATGGCTGGTTCCTTCTGGGGTCTCTGACAGAGAATCCATTCCATGCCTTTCTCCAGCAGTGACCATCATCCTTGATGTTCCTTGGCTTGTAGCAGTATAAACCCTGTCTCTGCCTCTCCCATCACATGGCCTTTTCCCCTGTGTCTCTGTGTGTATTTTCCCTTTCTGTATCTTACAAGGATACCATTGGACACCAAATTCATGTCATTGGATTTAGGCCCACCCTAATCAAGGATGATCTCATCTCAAGATCCTTACCTCAATTATATCTGCAAAGACCTTTTTCCAAGTAAGGTCACAGGTACCAGTGGTTTGAATTTGGACATATCTTTTTAGGAGAAACAGTTGTCACCACAATCAATGGAAGAATATGTTTGCAGAACAAGAACTGATGGGGTGTCGGGAGTGTAGAACTGGTGGGACTGCCCTACATATACCTAGTACATATTCCTGCCCCTCACATACCCCAAAGGATGGAGGCATCAGAGGAAAAGAGGTAGATGAAGGGAAAGTAATGCAAAGAAAAGAGGTTAATTCAAAATGCCCTAGAGACTGGCCACCTCAGTAGCTGGGCTCTGTTTTCTGCTTCAGGAGAAACCATATGTGCCATCCCTGCTCTCAGAGTGTCATGTGCAGGGAATTGTGTAACCTGCATGAAACATATTTTGAAATTAGGTCAGAATTAAGGCATGGCCAAAGTTTGGAGGTGAGTCTGCCACTTTTCTATGCCTGAAACATGTAAAAGCATATTGTATTCGTGGTGCAGGTCAGTGCATTTCAGGAAGTAACCGACAGGGAAGCAACCAAGGTCTCTGGAACAGAATTCAAAAGTTGGCCTGAGGTCATTGCTCCAACTAGAGAGGAATAGGGCAAGTCCATTCTGGGTCGTCGTTCAGAGTAGGGATGACTGATTCAGCTAAAGAGAAGGATCTGTGTACCGCTATGTTTCCAGTGCCTAGGAGAGGGTGCTTAGCCCATCAGAGGTGTTCAAAAACGTTCAGTGAATAAATGATCTGCAGAAATGGGCACCAGGAAGGAGAACAGGCCTACAGTCCTTTATTCTCCATACAGTGTCATTCCTGCATATCCCAGAGCCATCTAAAAACCATTCTGATTGCCCCCTAATGCCATTTTCCTCTTCTGTAAGGGGCACTAACAGCCTGATTCTGCCTCCCTCACAGGATTGTCATGAGAGACAAGCAAGATAATGCATGTAAAGAGGCTTTCTCCATAAACAGTGATGTTCCACAATGTGACTTTTTTTTGCTTCTAGCAGATCTATCCTCCACATGAGAGTTGGAGACTTCTTTTGATTGCCATTTCTTTTCTGATAGTGTTAAGTTGAAGGGTATGCAGGGAAGCTGCATTATTATTAGGTAGGTTACATCACTTTCCAGCTTATTTTGAAGACTATAATCTTGCCCTGTCCTTGGCCAGCACCTCACTTTCCGTTCTCCTCCCACCCATTGTCTTTTGTAAGTCAGCCTAGCAGGGTCTGGGAGGCCCAGCTTGACTAAGGATGTTACCGTCCTTTCCCCCCTGCTGACCTTCTACCTGCTGGTTGCTTGCAAACCAGGAACCACATCATCAACTCATGTGGGTGAGAGGTGAGATGAGTCACAACACTGCTTTCTTTCCCAGAGGGTGGCTGCAAATAACTTAGGTTTCCAGGAGCTGCTGCATCACTCTTCCTCTTTTGCTTCTTAATGCTGGCAGTGGGAAAGAGTTGGAGGTGGATTCCTGGACCTAGTCTGGCCTTACTCTGCATTATCATATTTCAGCATCTGGAATAGGGTCACCAACTGGTGTGCCACAGCCTGGTCTCAGCTCGCAAATATATTTTGTCCACGTAATGTTTCTTAAATTTAAAAAAATTAATTGCCAGCACTTTAAAAACTAGAGATATCATATAAAAATTTAGATGTCTAGAACCTCGTGAAAACTTGGAAGATAGGGCCACAAGGGGCCCACATTTCTGCATGACAGCAGATGAGGGGAGGAAAGGCATGCATTCTCCAGGTGACCACCATCTGGCCCATTCATATGCATGTGCATTTCTGTGGCCCGCTGCTGAAGAAAGGCAGGTGAAGTCAGAATGTGAAAAAAGCCAGAAACAGACACATGTGTCTCTAAGAACTTACATTAAAAGCGGCATTTCACATCAGTTGGAAGGGATGTATTATTCAATTAATGGCACTGGATCAATTGGCCATCTATCTGGAAAAAAATGAAGTCTGATCCCTAAACATTAAAACTATAAGCTGAATGTGGAGGCTTGCACCTTTAATCTCAGCACTCTGGGAGACCATGGCAGGAGGATTGCTTGAGGCTAAGAGTTTGAGATGAGCCAGGGCAACATAGCAAGACCCCATTTCTAAAAAAAAAAAAATTTTGTTTTTAATTATAATTGGGCATGGTGGTACACGCTCTATAGTCCCAGCTACTCAGGAGGCTGAGGCAAAAGGATTGCTTGAGCCCAGGAGTTCAAGGCTACAGTGAGCTGTGATTGTGCTATTGCACTCTAGCCTGGGTGACAGAGTGAGACCTTATCTCTAAAAAACTATAAAAATATTGGGGGAAAAATAAGAAATTATTGTGATCTTGGAATGGAGAAAGCCTTCCTAAGCAACATATGAAATTTAGAAGCCATAAAAAAAAAAAAGACTGATATATTTAGCTACATAAAAACAAATATCTGTATGGCAATGCCATTTAAAAAGTAAAAAGCTGGTCATGGTGGCTCACGCCTATAATCCTAGCACCCTGGGAGGCTGAGGTGGGAGGATCACTTGAGACCGGGAAACTTGCCTGGCCAATATACTGAGACCCCATCTTTATATAAAAAAGAAAAAGTTAAAAAAGATAAGTGACAGATTGGGAGAAAATATAATATCCAAAACACATAACGTAGCTAATTTTAGAAAGAGCACCTACAAATTAGTAATGGAAAAAGCAACCAATAGAAAATGGGCAAAAGCTAACCACAAAAGAAAAATAAATGGCTGATAATGCTTAATGTACCCTTTTGTAGCTATGATGTAATGGAAGAGCACTGAACTTGTAATCAGATTGTAGCTGTCAATTTAATGAAACAGACTGTGGTTTTTTAAGACTTTTTTTGTTTTTTCCATCTTTCATGTAGAAGAGGCCAAGTGTCAATAATCTTGTCTTGATTTAACAGAAATCTTACTGATAAGGAGATACAATAATTGCTACGTTATTTTTACAGCAGCTGTATTAGTTTCCTGTGTTGCCATAACGAAGTACCACAAACTGAGGGGCTTAAACAACAAAAATTTGTTACCTCACCGCTCTAGAGGCTAAAGTCTGACATCAATGTATAGGCAGATTTTCCTTCTGAGAGCCCTGAGGGAGAGTCTGTTCCCTGCCTCTCACCTAGCTTCTGATAGTCTCAGATGTTCCTTGGCTTGTAAATGACATTTTCCTTATGTCATCACATCATCTTCCCTTGGGATGTGTCTGTCTTTGTGTGCAAATATCACCTTCTTTCTTACAAGGACATCAGTTGGATTAGGGCCCACCCTAACGGCCTAATCTTAACTTGATCATCTGCAAAGACGCTGTTTCCAAATAAAGTCACATTCACAGATAGTGGGGGATTAGGACTTCAACATTTTTGGGAGGAACACAATTGAATCCATAGCAGCAGCCAAACAGAATGACAGTGTTTCTTAAGGTAATTTTTATAAGACATGGCAACAAATAACACCTGCAAGGGCAAAATTTTTTAAACAGAAAGGAAAATGAATTGGTACCAGCTACAAACGTTCATATAATTCTTTATTTCGCACAAGAGAAGCAAATTGGTACTCTTGAGAAAGATCTTAATACCTGCCGGACTAGATTATTTGGCCTAGTTTTATAATGCAGAATACTGTCTATCCCTCTACATGTATAGGAGAAAGAGAATGTGGCCATATCTTTCTAAAACTCTATTAATTATAAAGATTGGCATTTTTAAAGCTAAATCTCTGAAATTCTGTTACCATGAGTTCTATGGAACTCAATTTTACTATGAAACAAAAATGGATAGTGGGCTAAAGATTTTTTTTTTACAGTGAAGTGAGGAGTCTGTAGCAGTTTTCTTCCACGGGGCTCTTATGTAACCTTGATTAAGTCCCCAATCTCATTTGCAAAAAGAGCATGATAACCCCAACTTCATAGAACTGTGGTGAGGTTTATCAGAGAGGGTATGTATGGAATTGGGGAAAAGTATCACTTTTCCTCCAGTTGAAGGAGCTTTGACATGGTCCAGTCTACTAGGAATGACTGAGGGCAAGTGCTCCCAAAAAAACAAGAAAGGGAGGGCTGGAGGCAGGATAGCAGCCAACCCAGGTAAGTCCTATCCAGGTCTGTGCTGGACTGGATCCTGCATCCTGGCTTCTGTCATTGGTGTGTGGTTTGGTGCCCTTGTACCACAGTCCTGCTTATTTATGTGCACAGCCTCATTCCAAGCCACAAGCTGGCCCTGGACCTCTTGGTCAGCATGTGCTTACCCTTCAAAGTTGAGTACACCCTTTCAAGCTCCTAAGAGGACTGCACAGGGTCAGGTCATTATAGTATTATTATTTTTTTCTTCCTTTTCTCCCCCCTTCCACCAGGGTTCAAGAGTGCTATGGAGGGCTGGGCTGGGTGGCTCACGCCTGTAATCCTAGCACTCTGGGAGGCCGAGGCAGGAGGATTGCTTGAGCTCAGGACTTTAAAACCAGCCTGAGCAAGAACTAGACCCCATCTCTACTAAAAAAAAAAATAGAAAAATTAGCCCGGTGTGATGGTGCATGCCTATAATCCCAGCTACTCGGGAGGCTGAGGCAGGAGGATCGCTTGAGCCCAGCAATTTGAGGTTACAGTGAGCTATGATGACGCCATGGCACTCTAGCTGAACTCTAGCTTTTTTTTTTTCTGTCTCAAAAAAAAAAAAGTGTTATGGAAAAAACTACTCTTGCCCCTAAATGCACTTCTGCTATTAACAGAAGGAAAAAAACAATCAGTACTTCAACTCTTACCTCACCTCCTTTTTGGAATGCTTCCTTTGGTTTCCCTGAAACTGAACTTTAGTGTTTTTCTCCTACTATAGCCATTCATTTCTCCCTCTCTTGAAATTCTGTTTTCCAAGAATCTGTTGTGTTTTTCTTTTTCTCCTTTGACCATTTCTTCTAGTCTCAGTTTCAACTGTGACTTTTATGTGCAAGACTCTCTTACTTCTCTCCCAAGCTCCAACCTTCTGACTACTTCAAGGATTCTCAGAGTCAATAATCTCCCCCAACATACTCTTCCTTCCCTCTTCCCTAGTTCTATTAATGGCACCATGGGTCACCCAAGCTAGAGACCTCAGTTATCCTCAATGTCTTATTCTCCTTCACTGCCCATAGCCAATTATTTGCTAAATCATGTCATTCCTGCCAGTGGCAGATTATGTTTTACAAATATGGACACAATAGTACATCTATAACAAGTTCTAGAACCTTACACTTCCCTATCAAGAGATGGAGTTTTTGCCACTTCTTCGTGAATATAGACAGACCTTTGTTCCTGTCTTGACCAATATAGTACAAAGGAAGTAATATGGCCAGACACAGTAGCTCACACCTATAATCCTAGCACTATGGGAGGCCGAGGAGGCTAGGAGTTCAAGACTAGCCTGGGCAACATATCCAGACCCCATCTTGACAAAAAATTTAAAAATGAGTTGAGCATGGTGGCATGTACCTTGTAGTTCCAGCTACTCAGAGGGCTAAGGCAGAAGGATCTCTTGAGCACAGGAAGGAGTTTGAGGTTGTAGTGAACTATGATGATGCCTGTACTTACACTCTAGCCTGGGCAACAGAGTGAGACCCTGTCTCAAAAAAAAAAAAGAAGTAATAATATATGTCTTCTGAGTCTTCATTATAAAGTACCACCTCACTCTCTTGGAATGCTTACTCTTTGAACCCAGCCACCATGCTCTGAGGAAACCCAAGCAGGGGGGAGGCCCCCAGCCCTTAGACTTGGCTAAGCTCTTAGCCAACACGTAGAACCAATTTACCAACCATGTGAGTGAGCCATCTTTCTTTTTTAAATTTAATTTTATTTATTTATTTTTGAGATGGGGGGTCTCACTATATTGTCCAAGCTTGTCTTGAACTCCTGGGCTCAAGCAGTCCTCCCTCCTGCCTCAGCCTCCTGAGTAGATCGGGACTATAGGCGTGCACCACCACACTGGGCTATTAATGAGCCATCTTGAAATTAGACTCTCCAGCCCCTCGTTGATCTTCCACTGATTAATACTGTGTAGAACAGAGACAAGCTCTGGCCAAATTGCAGAGTCATGTGCAAAATAAATGAGTGTTGTTTTAAGCCTGCAGTCCCCAATCCCCACATCGAGGCCTGGTACCGACCGGTCCATGGCCTATTAAGAACCAGGCTGCACATCACTGCCTGAGTTCCACCCCACTTGTTTTCCATGAAACTTAGGAACCAGGCCCACCACACAGCAGGAGGTGAACTGGCAGGCCAGCGAGGCTTCATCTGTATTTACAGCTACTACAGCGGCCTGAGCTCTGTCCCACCCCCACCTCCCCCATCCATGGAAAAATTGTCTTCCATGAAACTAGTCCCTGGTGCCAAAAAGGTTGGGGACCGCCCTGTTTTAAGCCACTAAGTTTGGAGGTGGTTTGTTATAAAGCAATAGACAACGTACACACTAACTCTGAAATGTCTCTTTAATCTGTTACCATCTCTCCATTCTCTCAGGTCAGGCCCTTGTTACCTTGCTTGATTTGGAGACAACTTGCCTAGTGAATCTTCTAGAAGTAAAGCTCTACTCTGATTAATAGTTAACACTACTGAATATTGATTTATATACAGTACTAAGTGCTTTAAATTCATTTTCTTATTTAATGCTTACAACACTATAAAGTGTGTTGAAGGTGAAGGAATAAGTTGGAATAGGTGAATTAAAGACTAATTTTCCTCTCATCTAGAGAAGGAAATGAAGCTCAGAAAACTTAATAACTAGCCCAAGTGTCAAACCTAAGTTTAAGTCCAAGGTCAGTGCTTGTACACACCTTCCCTGACCAAGAATCTCCCAGCGGTTCCCCGTTGCTCACAGGGTAATGACTTAAACTTCTTAAACTTGACATCCAAGTTGGGATACAATTTGGTCCCAACTACCTTTGTAGTTTTGGTATTATTTGGTGGCGTTAGGTCTAGGCACATGAATTTTCTGGTTGCACTTGTTTTGTGCAGGGTGGTGGGAAGAAACTCGGCTAGTCTAGACACTGCCATAGTCACTTATTCTTTCCAGAACTTGGCGTCCCATCTAAAATGAGAGACGATTGAACCAGCTCATAATGAAGTTCTCTTCCAGCTCTGTTCTGTATAGTGTAGAAACTGCTTGTACTTTTGTGCTCCCCACCTCTCCTAGAACCCCAATGCCTGAGCTCCCTGCCAAGGTCCGTGTCCCCACTTCTGAGACGGAGAGAAGGTGGGAGACTCAGAGATCAATGCTTTTGTGAGTGTTCTCCATTTACCACTTTCTCAGAACTAGCTTTGGCTTTATGTTGTGGAGTAGAATCTGCTTTTCTACAGCTCTAGGGGAAGAAGGAACATTTTCTCCTGACATTTCTGAGATTCTATTACCAGTGGTTTTTTTGAGACCAAGCATTGGAATGCATTAGTTAGCACTGAGAAGGAAGGGTGGCAGGGGGAGTGGGGGGACACCTGAGAAACTCAGACTTACATTGCAGCTTCCAAGTTATTTTGCATGCTTTCTGGACATGAGTGCAACAGACCATTACAGCATGGTTTGCCAAGGTTGTTTCAATCACTGCATGGGCCAGTTACCTCTGCACAGTTACTTTAACCTTCTGAAATTTGGTGGCTTTTGGTCATATGTAGAATTTTAAGGAGAAAAGGTTTTTGATGTTTTAAAATATGTGATTTACAGATCCGTTTGTTTTGTGAAAATTTTACAGAAATTGATTTGAAACTTGAGATACTTTTTTTTTTAAGGTACAGAACAGCAGTGCATGATGCTTTCACATACAAAGCAGCAAGAGCCATCCCAGGACTCTCATTCTAAAAGTTAACTGATAACAAGTTTGTCCATGGAATCTTCGGAATTTTGTCTACAATTCTGTCTCTTTAAATTTATTGAATTTGGTTTCTTTTTCAGTTCCTGGTTCCTCCTTATTTTTGTTATCTCAATGCTAATCTTTGTTTACCCAGGTTCTGACATTTTTGCCCAGGGATTAATTACCCCAGCTGGTTGACTCTACTATGTTTTCCAAGCAAACAAAGTGAACAGGAAATGTGAGCTTCCTGAACAAATTGCCTTTCCGTTTTAACATGAGACTTTGCCTTTTAGAAATTTATTTATCTTATGTCTACTTTTCTTAATTATAATTTATTTATGATTTTTTTTGTTTGGATATAATTAGATTTTTCCCCTTTTCCACTTAAAATTTGGTCCTGATATTTTGCTTTTTGCTTCCCCAAGTCTCCTTTGGAAAATCTTACTGTTCTGTTTAATTTGAACTGCGCTACATCCTTTCTGTTGCCTAGCTCCTTGCTCAGAATAACTTCTCCACATCTGGACCTTTGGCCTAGGATTTCTTTTCACTTTTAGGCACTTCCCCTGACATTACAGGGTGAGTGCTTAGCCGATGATAAGCTCTTGTGAGCCTTTCCTTTGGGTTTTGCGCAGATGGCCCACTTGTAACTCGCGTGAGTCATGTAGGGACTAGATGTTTGCCTCTCTCCTCCTCCCCATTCCACCCCAACTGAGTGTGCTGTTCTTGGAAGGACATGCCCTCTCTTTTTGCCTGTCTTTCTCCGGATGCAATGGCAGGAATCCTGGGAAATGGCTGCCATGGACCGCTAGGATCTTGCTCAACATATAACTCAGGTCACTTGTAATAACATAACTGCCTTCCAGTCCTGAAACATTACCTCTCTGCCTTGAATGCGGTGGAGAGAACCAATCTAGACAGCTAGAAGCAACCACCCTTCTTCATCTCCAGATAGAGGTGCTGTCTGTCTCAGGAAGAGAGCCTCCCTGAAATCCACTATCACTCTGTGGTTTTCCTCATTCAGCTCTCCTTCCTCCGCCCCACCCCCCCGCCTGTCAATTTCATTCATTCATTTGACATTTATAAGTACCAGTTATTTGCCAGGCACCATGCTGGCCTTTGGAGGTACTAACAAGTAAGAGACTGCTAAATGCAAAAATATGGGCACAAAGCAAAGGCTTCTAAGTCTGTAAAGAGATGCTCAGTGAGGGCTTGCCACAAAGGTCACTTAAGCTGAGTTTTGAAGGACTGTTTGCAGTTCACCAGTGAGCATTCTTTGTTCTGCCTACTTTGTGTCATAAGACTTCTTGGCCAGGCACAGTGGCTCACGCCTGTAATCCTAGCTCTCTGGGAGGCCGAGACGGGAGGATTGCTCAAGGTCAGGAGTTTGAAACCAGCCTGAGCAAGAGTGAGACCCCCGTCTCTACTAAAAATAGAAAGAAATTAATTGGCCAACTAATAATATATAGAAAAAAAATTAGCTGGCCATGGTGGCGCATGCCTGTAGTCCCAGCTACTGGGGAGGCTGAGGCAGGAGGATTGCTTGAACCCAGGAGTTTGAGCTGTGAGCTAAGCTGACATCACAGCACTCTAGCCTGGACAACAAAGTGAGACTCTGTCTCAAAAAAAAAAAAAAAAAAAAAGACTTCTTGCAGGGGAAATATAATCAGCAGGATCCTTAGTCGGAAGCCTGGCAGACACCACCTTAACCCCGTGACAAAAGTTAACGTTCCCAGGGTAGGTACAACTATTGCTGCCCCCTGATACGATGCACTGAGATGAACACAGCAACATTTCTGTGATATTTCTACAAAAATGCATTACTTGAATCTAATTATGGAAAAACAAGAGACAAACCCAGACTGAGGGGCACCCTACAAAATAATTGGTCTGTGCTCTTAAAAAATGTCAGTGTTGGGCCAGGTGTGGTGGCTCATGCCTATAATCCGAGCACTCTGGGAGGCCAAGGCAGAAGGATTGCTTGAGGTCAGGAGTTCAAGACCAGCCTGAGCAAGAGTGAGACCCCCGTCTCTACAAAAAATAGAAAAACTAGCGGAGTGTGGTGTCACATACCTGTAGTCCCAGCTTCCTGGGGAACATGGGACTACAGGCAGGAGACAGGAGGATCGCTTGAGCCCAAGAGTTTGAGGCTGCAGTGAGCTCTGATGCTCTGCACTCCGGCCTGGGTGAGAGAGCAAGACCCTGTCTCAAAAAAATTAAAAAGGTCAATGTTAGTCTGAGAAGCTGTTTCAGTTAGAGTAGACTAAAAAGACACGGCAACTGAACACAGTGCGTGACCCAGGATCTTCTTTTATTATAATGAACATCACTGGGACAATTAGCAAAACCTGAATATTTTCTGAAGATTGTAGTATTTTATCAGCGTTAATTCCCTGACCTTGAGAATTGTACCGTGGTAAGAAAATGTCCTTGTTTTTAGGAAATGTTGAAGCATTTTGAGGTAAAGGAGCATCGTGTCCCGCAACTTATTCTGAGATGTTATAAGAGTGTGTGGAGATAGAAGGGAAGGAGAGAGAGAGATAAATGCAGTAAAATGTTAACATTTGGGGAATCTGGCTGAAGTGTATACAGGAATTCTTTGTACTGTTCTTGCAACTTTTCTGTAAGTATGAAATTATGTCCAGAAAAAGTTAAAAGAAAAGAACAGGCAGGATCGCACCAAAGAGGGAAACGACTTTGAACATGGGAATACAGGGCAGTACCTTGCAGTTTGCTCTTTGGCCTGCAGTGGCAGGACTCACAGCTGCCTAAAAGCCCCCAGGCCCTGTGCCGTTTCCCCTCTGTGCACAGGTATCTTCCAGGGACTCAGTAGAATATCGTGTCTGACAAATTCCTCAGCTAAACAGACATGGAACCAGCATTCTCAGAAATACCAAGGACAATTTCTATCCCACTGACCAGGCATCACCCTGAACAGTGGTCCCCAACTGAAAACAGTTCTTCCTTCTCATTAATTGAATCCCTCAGTGACACACCTGGCTGCAAAATAGGGCTTCTTAGCCTGTTTCTGCCAAACACTCCGTGAAACCTTGTGTTTTCTCCATTGTAGAAAATTAAACTCTCTACTCCCTCCTTCTTGGCACTTGGTTTTTTTGGTATTTCTGTTTGTTTGTTTCATTAATAGACTTCATTGTTTACAGCAGCTTTATTTTCAAATTGAGCTCAAAGTACGTAGAGTTTCCATATACCCCTTCCCCACCAACTCCCCTACACAGCTTTCCTCACTACCATCATCTGGCACCAGTGTAGTACATTTGTTACAATCAATGAACCAACATTGACGCATCATTATCAACCAAAGCCCATACTTGACATTAGGGTTTGTGCTATACAGTCTATGTTTTTTTTTTTTTTTAATTTTTCCCCTTACAAAACTAAATGTGAACAAATATGGGTTTTGATAAATGTAAAATTACATGTATCTACCATTATAGTACCATACAGAATAGTTTCACTGCCCTACAAATCCCGTGTGTGCCACCTATTCATCCCTTCCTTCCTATCCCCAAATTCCTGGCGACCAGTGATCTTTTGACTGTCTCCATAGTTTCGCCTTTTCCAGAATGTTACATAGTTGGAATGATATAGTATGTAGCCTTTTCAGGCTGGCTTCTTATTCTTAAGAGTATGTATTTAAAGTTCCTTCATGTCTTTTTGTGGCTTGATAGTTCATTTCCTTTTAGTGCTAAATAATATGACATTGTATGGATGTACCACAGTTTATCCATTCACCTACTGAAGAATTTCAATTGCTTCCAACTTTTGGCAATTATAAATAAAGCTGCTATAAATATTTGTGTGTGGGTTTTGGTGTAGGTGTAAGATTTCAATTCATTTGGGTAAATACCTAGGAGCACGATTGTTGGATTGTATGGTAAGAGTATGTTTAGTTTTATGAGAAACTGCCAAC
>CAUYPO010105945.1:0-39153 GCA_963574435.1 Cheirogaleus major
ACACGGAGATAAAATAAATAGAAAATAGCCTCAGAGAGGTGAAGTATTATGCCCCAAATTACACAAATACCCAGAAGACCCAGATCTGACCCAAACCTATCCTCTTTCCCCTCCATCAACATACAAAATACTTGCTAACACACAATGTCCATTTGGAGATCATTGTTTCCTTTTAACTAAAGATCTCTACTGGGAAACTCTATGGTATCCTCACTGAGAAATTACAGCCAGTAAGACCCAAATCCACCCCCGCTCAGGCTCCCTGACCCAACACTTCCCACCTATGTCAGGGACTCACCATAAATCAATCTAGTTTGAGTAGCCACCAGATTTCTTCTTCAACTCAGTTACCATAAGTGCCCAAATGTTTAAGAATGAATGTATTTATTTTTTAACTTATTTTTTAAATTATTGTTCAAGTAATAATCATGGAAGAAAAATCATGGTCCTAAGCAGTCAGAGTTCTTGATTATGTTATGAATAAGAGAAACCAACTCAGACGATTTTAGAAGAAAGAAGAAAAGGGCCTTCTTGCAAGGCTGTCAGGTAGCTCGCAGAACCCACAGGAACCAAGCTCAGGAACCCAGGAAAGAGGCAAGGAAGCTGGGTGCTGGAATGTCTACCAAGGTCATGCCATGGGAAAACTGGGCTCCTTGGACACCAGCTGCCTGCTTAGCCTAATGGATTCTAAGCTTCTTTGGGCTTCTCCCCATCAACAGCTCCAGCTCCAGACTCCTGGGCTAGAGCTCCAGCTGGGGGGGAGGTCACTGGCAGGCACCCTGGCTGTTGGCATTCAGAAGTGCAAGCCTGTGGCCTCAGAAGCTCCCACCACTGGAGGCAGGCCCTGCCTCTCACCAAGACTCCCAGCTCTAAAAAGGGAGTTCAGATACTGCAGATACAGAGTGGCCAAAGATCAAACAAAACATAACTAAACGAAAAGTCTCCTAGTCACACAATACAATATTGTCCTCTTCCAAACTGGGAAGTAAAAAAGCCTTCCTCTTTCCATTCCCATTTCATTCAGCAGAGGTGCCCATTGTAAACAATGCCTTGTACATCTTTCCGGAAAATACAAACACATATGTGTGATCACCCAGGGGGTTTTTAAAATGCACATATACACACAAATGGGACCATACATATTATTCTGCGACTTTTCATAGGACAACACATCTATTTTAAGATATTCCCCCAATTCAAAATAATGTCCCCTCTTGCACCAAATCATTCATAGTTGGTGAATTTTCTCACAGTCGTATTCAGAAATTGACCACTACAGTCTGTTGGGCCCAGACAGTCTGGATGCAGGACTGTCAGAGGGCTCCATTTAGCAACCCAGGTACACACACACTACTGGAGTGTCTATAATGCCCTTTAAAATGCTGCAGGACTGGCAACGTGATAGCATGTACATATTGCTTAGTCCAAGCTGTACCCTAAGGACAGTCAGAAATTCATATTCCCCAATGGCCGGCTAGCATTTATGAAAAGGCCAAACTCCAAAAGCCTGCTCCCTTTATCTTTATCTCCCAACAATATCCAAGGGACTCTGCTATAGTGAATATGGAAATGAGATGTCACTGATGGAATTATTAGCTTGTATAATAAGCATAATGGACATTAAAAATGGGTTCTCTGTGAAATTAACTAAAACCAACATAATTTCTTTTCCCTGTGTTAATCAATTCTGAGACCAGCCAGACTTTTCTGACCCTATGTTAAACAATATTGTAAAGAAACAAAAATAACTTAGCTACTTGCTCCAGGAAATACTTCCTCAAAAGACTGTGAACTAAAATAGTTTATTTATCAAGACTAACAGCTTACTCATGAAATCTTTCTTCCAGACCAGACCCTTCTCTCGCTGTGCCCCCAACCCACAGTAGTCCCTGCCTTATTCGTGTGGGATATGTTCCAAGACCCCCAGTGTACCCCTGAAACCAGAGATAGTACTAAATCCTATATATACTACACACAAATTTCTTTTCCTTCTTCACCATTTCACAGATAGCAGATACATTCTTACTGTATCTTAGCAACCTCAGCATACAATTTTTTTTAATTTCCTTATTAAGTAGAGAACTTTCACCTTTTCACTTAAGGGAAGCATTTTATGGCTTCTCTTAGGCATATCCAAATTACCAGCATCACTACCCTTGTGCTCTGGGGCCACTATTAAGAAAAATAAGGGCAACTTGAACACAAGCACTGCGATACTGTGACAATCTGATAACTGAGATGGTTACTAAGTGACTAACTGGTGTAAAGCACAGACAGAATGGATACACTGTACAAAGGGATAATTCATGTTCCCGGTGGGACAGCAAAAGATCTCTTCATGCTCCTCAGAATGGCAAGCAATTTAAAACTGATGAATTATTTATTTCTGGAATTTTCCAGGTAATATTTTCAGCCCATGGTTGACCACAGATAACTGAAACCATGGAAAGCAAAACTACAAATAATAAAGGATTACTCTATGTCATAAACTTTGCCCAATCCCAACCAGTTCTCTGCCTTGCAAGATTCACCTTAAAATTGCTGCCCAACAGGGGCCCTAAAACTCTATAAACATCCTCTTTTTGACTCACCCCTTCTGAGAACTGGCAAAGAGGTGCTCTCCCTTACTGAAGGAGGTCTAATAAACTTAGCTTTGCTTGATCAACAGGTTTTCAGAGAATCAACAGTGGTATTCAAGACAAGTGGATATAAAAATGAGAGATAAAAATATTGTCCACACACTCTGTTCTGTAAGCATAATACAAATCCCATCTCTCTATCCTTTAAGCTTCAGAACAGAGGGTGTGAATAATTTCTTTTTGTCTGGTGGCTAGTAAGTATATGCATGGCAGAATTTGATCTGTGAATCAATTTCATTTTAACAATTGAGTTTGCAGGAAAGTTATTAATACTCCTAAGCTTTGGCAATTATCTGCTGCTAGCAAACTAAACCTGCTAATTAGAGCATACCCAAATTAGCTTAGGTCAGTTTGCAAAACAAGGTACTGCCTGGGTCTTGATGCTGCCCAGAGATGGACTGCCCAAGAGTGCTTTCAATTTCTGAGGATCCCAGGGTATTTTATTTTGTTTTATTTAGATCATAGGTTCTTGCTTAATGCATAGTTCCTGGGAGAAGATGATCAGGGGGAGAAATCAAACTTCTGTTGCCAAAAGACTAAACCCACTGTGGTCATAGAGAAGCCCAAGCCCAGCCCAGGGTGCCTTCGCAATACCTAAGTGTACATTTCACTGCCATGGGTTACTTAACAACACACAAAACCGAGAGATCAGATCTGCTCTTAGAGATTTTCTCAATGGGTGATAAAACATAATTCATAATGTGCTTATCTAGCCTGAGATCCCATTTCACAGTTTCAATGAGCATTTATGTCTTGTTCCTCATTACAGTCCTGAGGGCTGGGTGTATACCGATTGTACAAATAAGGGAACTGATTAGATTTGTTTCTGTGGCCAGTCACTGATTGAAATGGACAGGACTGAGACTCAACATTGGACCTTGTGGCCGGGTGCAGTGGCTCACATCTATAATCCTAGCACTCTGAGAGGCCGAGGCGGGAGGATCATTTGAGCTCAGGAGTTCAAGACCAGCCTGAGCAAGAGCGAGACCCCATCTCTACTAAAAAAAAAAAATTGGACCTTGCATAGCCTTGGTCATTTCTGCTTCTGGCTTTTTTGAGTGAAGGATAAAATTCCCCAAAATTTTGTCACTTCAGATCTTGAAAAAGAATGGGACAGTCACAAATAAGAAAAGAACTTATTTAACTTATATTTCACACTAAAAAAAAAAAAAAGAAGAAGCCACTGTGGGCCACAGCAAAGTACCTACCAATTTGCTAATGGAAAACGTGGGGAAACATTACAATGGAAGAAGCACTAAACTAGGAGCCTAAACTCCTGGGTTCTTTCTCCTAATAGATCATCTGATTGTGAACTGGACAAGCCAGTTAACTCCTGAGCTACTGTGCCCTTATCTATAAAAATGTATATGAAAGAACCTGCCGGAACTTTGTGGAACAGAACTATTACCAGCCTAGCCTACTTGGATTGTGAGATGAAGAAAAAAGAATTATGTATATCTTAGGCCATTTTTTAGTCTCTTTGGGTAATGAGGTTTTATTCCAAATACTATAATCTTGAAGTTAGAAAAGAAACTGAAGGACCATTTTAAAATCAGCCAGTGTATTTACCCTCTTCTACGCTTTGTCTGGGGTGCAAACCAACAGGATCCACACTTGAGAATAAACCACATGTGACACAAGCACATCACTGGGAAAGAACCTTCATTCTTGATGCCAAAGAACAGAGTTGTCCTTTTATCATTTCTAGGTTGTATCATCAGATCTGTCTGTAACTGACAGGAAAAAAAATAACAGTAGCTCAAATTACCACTTCATAAGCAACCAAAATCATAATCATAGGCAGTGGGCCAGCTGGACTTTCACAGTGGTGATTCTTACTAAATGTACCAGCAAAGAAAAATATGATACCTGCCACAAAAAATACCTATGCCACCAAAGAAAAATATCTTATTAAGACAATTCTGTTTTCTAACTGAGGTAGACCAGACAATCTTTGAGGCCATTTCTAGCACTATACATGATTTATAAACACAAATATTTTATTAGAATGAAAAAGGAATGATGTCCAGAAGAAATAAAAACATACTTTAAAAATGGAAAATGTTAGTTTTCTCCTCCCCATCCAACTCCTGGGCTCAAGCGATCCTTCTGCCTCAGTCTCCTGAGTAACTGAGACTACAGGCATGCGCCACCATGCCTGGCTGATTTTTCTGTTTTTTTGTAGAGATGGGGTCTCGCTATGTTGCTCAGCCTGGTCTTAAACTCCCAGTTTCAAGTGATCCTCCTGTCTCAGCCTCCCAGAGTGCTAGGATTACAAGCATGACCCACCATGTCTGGCAGAAAACGTTAGCTTTTTATGGAAAATACACAACCTAGAATACTACACACACACATGCACATACTCCTTCACTTAATCCTAGTCATAGCCATAAACAGCTATAAATATTTACAAACTACTTTCCAATATTACAGTTTTTGTTCTGAACACATGAGTATGCTTATCAGTAGAAGAGAGAGTGAAGGAAAGCTTTCAACTCTGAGCTTCCATGCAAACTTGAGTTTGAAGGAACTAGGTCAAACTGATCCTTCTTTGTTGAAACCAGTAAAAAAAAAAAAAAACCTGGTGTAATCACAGCAACAGTCACAAAAGAGGCAGCACAACTGTAAATGGTTCTCAAAAGGGAATATCCACGTGTTCTAGACTGGTGTGCACCCAGCAGCTCAAAATGAGGACAGATTGCCTCTCAGATGGCCCTGACAGAGACCACCCTTCCCCCTCCCCAGCTCCACCACCAAAACACTCCCTAACAACTCTGAAATTCAAAGGGTATGAATCCAAGTTTTGGAAAACAAAAGCAAGTGAGAGAAACTTAAGACACAAGTAAAAGAGAAACTTGGAGAACTCACCTGGGACTTAAATTTCTTATTGCTGCCAAATTAACTCCACAGTCAGCAACAAATGTATATCGAGCACATTGGCCCTAGAGATAGGGGGTAAAGAGACAAGGTACTTGTCCTCATGGAACTCTCTCTCTGGGGGGTGGGGAGGATAGACAGCAATTAGTAAAGAACAAGTAGAGAGGCTAACCACATCCTGTGGACCCAACAGCTTCATTGCTGAGCTATGGAAAGGGCAGATACTACGGACCGCTGCAATCAGGATGGTCAGGAATGGCCTCTCTTAGGAAGTGACTGCTGAGCTGAAAGGGATAAGAGAAGGAGCCAGCCAAGCAACCAGCTAGGAGAAGAAAGTCCCAAGTCAGAAGGAGCCACTGTGCCTACAGCATGGGTTGTGAAGGGGAGGGGACAGAGCTCTGCTCAGCCAAGCCAGGTCTGTAAGAACACAGCCCACAGGGCCCTTCTGGCTTCTCTAGTGGAACACAGCTTCTCGCCAAGAAATCATCCAATGGCACATTCCCTAAACTCAGGAAGCTGAGGGAAAGGGGATTGGGAAGAAGAAGAAAGAAGGAAGGAGGGAAGAAGGAGGAGGAGGAGGAAGGGGAGGGGGAGAGGAAAGAAGGAAAGAAGAAAAACATCCACTAAGGGAGGGATGTGGTAGAGCCACATCTTGAACAGTATCACTAAATTATCCCCTGTGTACAGAAAAGAAAATTAGACTCAGAAAATTGGCTTGCACACAGCTACACATCTCTTAAGAGGATGGACTAGAAGAATCTGACTGGCACACCCAGTTTCTTTCATTTTATCATGTAATTTTTTCCTTTTTTAACAAAATATTTGGCATAAGTTGTAATGGTGTATACTAAGATTCATGTGAACTGATGATTTTTCATTTATGATACTAAGGCTCAAATGATTTTTGATAGACTCAGAAAAGTTTTCCTTGTACAGTTCCTAAAAAATTAATTTATCTTCTTTATAAATTGATACAGATTAACATTTCAAAACAATCTCTATATGACCTTTATAATACACAATTCATAGCAGCCAAAATATAGAAGCTCAAATGTCCAACAATAGGATAAAAACTGAAGACAACACAGAAAATACGGCAGAAGGATGCTTAGCAATATTAAGAGTAGACTCCTTATACATGGAAACATATTATTAACTGATATTAACTTAATTAGTTTAATGTTAAACAGAAAAAGCAGAGCACAACATAGTATGTATATACTGGTTACAACTTTGTGACAAAGTACATATACTTACCAATGAAGATGAGAATTAAATTGAAAGGAATGCAATAAAGATAGGGTCATTTTCATTTAAAGTTGCTTAAGCTCACATAATAAATATGTAAGGCACATTTCCAAAACAAAACAATGTTAAAGAAATAAATGTCTTAAAAGGTGACTTTCTTAAACTCTACCTAAGAATACACATGCTCATATTCTCTTCACCATTTGGAATTTTCAAAGTACAAATATCATTAGAGATTTTCTTATTTTAATTCAATTTAAATGCTTGAGATTTGTATTTCCAAGTATTTTAATATTGTCCAATGCAAAAGATAGTGCAAAGGTAATTCCTATAATCAGGTCTTAGTATAAACATTGAACACCATCCAAAATTTTTCTGCAGAGACTGTAAACCCTCAGAGTTGTTGCAAAACAAACCTCAACCACTTATATCACAGGCCATAAAACTCACCCAAAGCCTCATTTTCTCCTATTCTGTTATCTAATGTATTAAAATGCTACATTGATAATTTACTCTTTCCAAAAATTACTAAAGGATTTTCACTCAATGTTATCATTGATGGAGTTGTAAAATATTGCCTGTGTCATCTTGTGGGCCTGAAAACACTTTAGTTTAGTTTTTCAAGACCATCAGCACAGTATCAGGATCCATTATTCTGACATTCAAAGATTCTATAATACAATGTGCTGCTTCTCCTTGAAATTAAGAATGTAAGTAGTTTTGTATTGATTACCCATTGCCTAACAAACAGCAGTCTGTTTAAGATGAACTATTAAGTATATATACAAAATGACTTAAGAAAATTATTTAACCCCATTTCAAGATGAATGAGAGAAAAATAAAAAGAAAAGATGTTATACAGAAAACAAATTTTAAGTATATTTCAATTCAAATGGAATTTCCTAGACCCTCTATTGTATCCTCGAAAGTTGAAAATTCCATCAGTGATTGTTTACTTTTTATAGTACTCCCTGAATCAAAATGACAGAGCAAATAAAAACAAGGATGAACACTGTGAATGTACTAAAATTGCCACTGAACTGTACACTTTAAAATGGCTCACTTTATGTGAATTTTGCCTTAATAACAACAACCAAAAAGTCACCAGTAATATGTCTATATTACCAAAAAAATATAATACATATGTGATGGACAATATAGCAAATCTAAAGCAACAAAATTCTGAGGTTGTCCAACCAAAACATTGTAATAATAAAAAGTCATATTATTCATGATTAATATCTGAGATTTGCTTCAAAATAATAAGGATAAAAAAGCATGCGGGGGGGAATAGGTAGATAGAGCTGAACATACTGGCTGTAAGTTAATAACTATTGAAGCTGGATGATGGGTACAGGGAGTTCATTATATTATTCCCCCCACTTTTGCATATGTTTAAAACTGTCCATAGTAAAGAGTTTTATAAAAAATCATATTTTTAAGGCCGGGCACGGTGGCTCACGCCTGTAATCCTAGCACTCTGGGAGGCCGAGGCGGGCAGATCGTTCAAGGTCAGGAGTTCGAAACCAGCCTGAGCATGAGTGAGACCCTGTCTCTTCTAAAAATAGAAAGAAATTAATTGGCCAACTAAAAATATATAGAAAAAATTAGCCGGGCATGGTGGCGCATGCCTGTAGTCCAAGCTACTCGGGAGGCTGAGGCAGGAGGATTGCTTGAGCCCAGGAGTTTGAGGTTGCTGTGAGCTAGACTGATACCAGCACTCTAGCCTGGGCAACAGAGTGAGACTTTGCCTCAAAAAAAAAAAAATATATATACACATATATATATATAATCATATTTTTAGATTGGGTATAATCCTTGAGCTAGAAACACATGTATAGCACTGGGTACCTAAGAAGCTTAAAGTGAATCAGAAAATCAGCAAAATTAGTACCTTAATTTAGTGTTATAAGATCATGTGACTTCTAATATTGTCCATTGTTAACTTATTTTTTTTAATGAACAATGGAAGTTTAAGCATTTCTTCAACAGTTTATTTAAACAGACTTCATACATAGCACATTTTACACAGGGTAACAATTTATAAGATCAGTACATACCAGGAGTATCATAGGCCTTTTCCAAGTTGTCAATCCTATGATTCCAGAAAGTATCACCTGTAAGGATAAATGGTATCATAAATCTATATCATAGGCAGGTTAGCAGCCTCTGGCAACCATCTGTGGGTTTCTTCTAGCTCAAAAGGTTCACCTTACTGTGATGACAGTGGCCCCTCTGAAACCTGCGATCCAGGGTACGGGCACATGTGCTTGTGTGTACACGTGTGTGCGCGCGCACATGTATGTGTATGTACGTGTGCGTTCACATGTGTGTGTGCTTCCCACCTGCCAGCTCTGCTGCCTGCTGGACTTTGCTGGGGAAATGCAAGCTGTTTTTATGAAAACATAACTGAAAATTTGACTGCCTTTGGGGGAAACACAAAATGCCCACTTTAGTAAAAAATAAATACGATGTGAATTATCAGTTAGCGTTTGATATTTATGCCATCGGTCTCTCTTAATGCAGAACCGGTGGTGCAGCTTTTTGAAATATATTTTTTCTACTAAAACAATATTAAGGGGAGGTGCCCAGCACAGGGCATAAAAACCCATAAAATAGGGACATGCCTCAACTATCCTTCCCACCTCTTTTACCAAAACACATCACCCCACCCTCCTCTATGTCAACAAGCTAACAGGTTTATGTATTTTGTAAATGTATATTTTTCTCTAAATTTTTATCACTATACATATATACACATGCACAGGCATGTGATTTTTGTAAAAAATGGGTCATAAAAGATATAATTTTCCTGCTTCTTCCTTTTCTCTCTAAATAAATACTTCATGGAAATCGCATGAAGCATGTCCACTGGAATAGCTCTAATTCATGCAATTTAATGGCTATATAACATTCCACTGTATGGCTGTATCTAATGTATTCAGTCATTCCCATATTCATGGGCATTCATTCTATTTCCAATTTTTTATCCTCATAAACAATGCTGCAGTAAACATCCATGAACATATATCTTTAAAAACAAGTGCATTTATTTATGTTGCATAAAGTTCCAGGGGTGGGGTTTCTAAGTTGAAAGGTATTTATATTTTTTATTTAAATAGATCATGACAGATACAACTGTCATTTCAAATGAAGGGTGTCTGAAACAAAAGAATAAGCTATCTTTATTTTTTCCTTTGGGAGGTGGTATTTTGTTTGCATATAGTAGCAACAAACTATAGAAACTGTAATTTTAAAAATATGTATAAAATATATATAACAAATAAGAAATAGCAATAATCTCAAAGTATACATGACAAAGATACTTAAGACCTCAAAGGGGAGAAATATAAAGCTTACTGAACAACATTAAATGAAGACCCAAATAAGTCAAGATATATACCAAGTTCATGGATTGGAAGACAGACTAGTTAAGGATGTCATTTCCATTTGAACTGTCTTATAGGCTCAGCACAAACCCAAGTTAAATCCCAGCAGGATTTTTATAAATCACTCTCCTTCCTAAGGCTGCTTTAAAATACCACATTCCAGGCCGGGCGCGGTGGCTCATGCCTGTAATCCTAGCACTCTGGGAGGCCGAGGCGGGCGGATTATTTGAGCTCAGAAGTTCGAGACCAGCCTGAGCAAGAGTGAGGTCCCATCTCTACTAAAAATAGAAAGAAATTAGCTGGACAAATAAAAATACACAGAAAAAAATGAGCTGAGCATGGCAGCGCATGCCTGTAGTCCCAGCTACTGGGGAGGCTGAGGCAGGAGGATTGCTTGAGCCCAGGAGTTTGAGGTTGCTGTGAGCTAGGCTGATACCAGGGCAGTCTAATACGGGAAACAGAGCAAGACTCTGTCTCAAAAAAAAAACAACAAAATACTACATTCCAGTTCTAGGTGGGAGCTGTAGCTGCATCCACCTCATTCCCAAACCCTGCAACAAAGGCACACACCTGCCTTTACTCAATTTCATCCTCTCTTCAAGCCCAACAAAGCCCTAAGGCACTTGGGGAACCCTGTGAGAGGTGAGGAGGACATAGGCAAACAGGAAGTAGGGCTGGCAGGTCAGCAGTCCCTGGAAACGTGGGGACAGAGGTGCTGCAGCTGGGGATGAATCTTTTAAGAGCTTAAGACTTGGGGAATGAAGCTCACATTTCATCTGAAGGAAGTCATGGATGGGAAGAGGGGCTGAGGGAGGGAGAAAAGAAGGAGGCAGAGTATACAATGCCTCCACCTCCCTCAGTGGCAGCAAGGACTGGAACTCCACCAGCAGGGAGTCAAGCAGGTCCCTTAACAATGACCTTTCATGGCTCCCATTTCGCCATAATGCTAGTAGTACATATTTAATTGTCTATCTCAGGGCTTGGGCCTGTGAGTACTCACTTAAGTACCACTAAAGGCTCTTAGAAGGTATTCAGTCAGTTTCGGCAAGAGTGAATGAATGAATGGAGACCAGAAATAGAAGATGCACTTGCTCAGAGTTGACACTGTAAACCTAAACACATTCCCTGTGCTTCCAAAAAGAATATACCAGTAGTGAAAAGCAACTCTATCAACATTCTTTCCACCCAGCGCAAGATGCAACTTGCCCTAAATGAACAGGCAAGAACCTATTTTCTAACACCAAACCCTCTCTATATTATTATAATGAGATTTATTATAATTTTTGTTTCACTCACTTGTAACCCATTCCTTGTAGTTTATAGGAAAAAGCAGAGGCCTTTTTTTCTGATGTTGCAAAGAAGGGTTCTGAGATACTCCAGGTGAGAGTGGTTGTTATTTACTATTTATGGTTAATGTGCCTTAATTTTCCAGCTTAAAAATCAAATCATTAAGATCAAAAGCTTATAATTCTACTGCCCTATTTTCCTTTGCTAATCCATTAACATGCCTCGGGGCAAAAATGTTTTGGATCATTTGTCAAAAGCTGCTGTATCTAAACATAGAGATTAAAAAAGCCATGTTGTAAATGTTCCATGTTTACCCCATAAATAAGCACAAAATAATTTATCAAACCTCTCAACAGCCTATCATGCCCTATAGCTTTTACACTGGCAACTGAAAAAAAAATGTGTGTGTGTGTGATTCTTCCCTATCTATCTAACATGATTGATTTAAAAAAATGAGAAAGTAGGCAATTAAAGATGGTTACCACAATGTCCCACAAAAAAGTGGCCTGTTCACTTTACTTTGATTAAATATTGCTTTGATGTTTAAAAAACATTGATAGAGATTGATGATGAGTTCCCCATAAAAACATTCCTTGGAACAACCTCTATGGAAAACAGTATGGAGATTCCTCAAAGAACTAAAAGTAGACCTACCATTCAATCCAGCAATCCCACTACTGGGTATTTACCCAAAGGAAAATAAGTCATTTTATCAAAAAGACACTTGCACTCAATTATTTACTGTAGTACAACTCACAATTGCAAAGATGTGGAACAAACCCAAATGCCCATCAATTCATGAGTGGATTAACAAAATGTGGTATATGTATACATAGAATAGTACTCAGCCATGAAGAAAGATGACCTTTTGCAACAATTTGGATGGAACTGGAGGCCATTATCCTAAAGAATGGAAAAACAAACACTATACGTACTCACTATTAAACTAGAACTAACTGATGAACACATATGTGCATAGATGGAAGCAAAACTCAATGGAAACCAATGGGGGAGGGGGAGGGGGGAAGGGGATCGGCAAAAATCTACCTAATCAGTACAATGAACACTAATCAGGTGACGGACACACTTATAACCTTGACTCAAGCGATCCTTGTAACCAAAAACATTTGTACCTCCATAATACTTTAAAATTTAAAAACACACACACATTGACAGAGGTTCCAGCATGTGCCTGGCCTGGTGCTAGGTCCTCCTTATCATCAAAGCACTCTCCTATATGTTCTCTAATTACACCCTCATGAAATCAGTCCTAAGGCCAGAATCACCCCACCCATGTTACAGATGAGTAACTGATGCCCAGAGGCTCAATGACTTGCTCAAGGCACAGAACTCATAAATGTGATTCTGCTGTTATGCAAATAAAATATCAAAGAAAATCGATAAAATTCATCCCTCAAATTATATTTAAAATATCCCTTAAATATTAAAGTAATATTTGATGAGTATGATAGAAAATACATATTTACTGTTGTTTAACTGGTGGAAACTTCAGAATTTTTACATTAGTTTCTCCCTTGGCCCATTCATTCTTTCTTATGTTTAGTCATTGCAATATTTTTAAGTTTTAAAACTGTTTTAGAACCCTAAAGTTCACCAATATCTGTCCCTTTATATGAAAGTAGAATCTTGCTGAAGAATCATGTACTCAATGGAGGGGTGATCATGAATTTAGATCAGTGACTTAAAGCAGAGAGACATAAATTTATGTAGATTAAAAGGACATTAGGGTACCCAGAGAAGAGCACAAAAAACAATAACCAATTCTCCACCAGTTGCCTGAAATATCTCCCAAGGATCATGTATGTCATAAAAGTCAGGAATTTTATTTTGGAAGTAGGAGAGACAAACCATCGCAACTCTGTCTACTCTTTAATTAAATCTAGCGCAGTGTGGTAGGCTAGGTCTCCCATAATCCTAGTGGACTCTAATTAATATTAACTAAACGTATACCCAAATCAAGCACCCCCAATGCTGAGTGCGAGGACAGCATTGTCTGAACACCGATACTGAGATTCTTACTCAGCCACTGACCTACAGTCAAACTTCAGGTTGTTTTTAAAGGTGGCTGATCTCTTAGTTTCATGAACTTTGGGAATAATAATACACTGAGTCATTAACTAGTGATACCAGGAGGAAAACAAACGATTACAGAGTGCTCAAAAACATAGAGTACATTAAAAATGCTCCCTACAAACTGCTAAAAGTATGAATATAAACTATGTAAAAAGATACTTTACAGGACTTGTTAATGCTTAAATTTTTTTAAGGAGATAAAATATACCTTCAAGGTTAAGACAAAAGTAATAAGGCTCAAAAACCCCAGGTTCAGGGAGAGAACTCTTACAGAAAGGTACGTATAGAAAAATATCCTTAAACTATACCATGTTTAGCAAAATAGTCCTTTTAAATGAACATATTTGTCTCTTAAACCTAATTTTGAAACAAATGTATAAGCAAAATTTTTAGTGAAGCCAAAAGAAGATTTTCCACTTTAGTTGATATAACAGGCTAAAGTGCCTAAGAGTCATTCGAAGTTTAAATATGAGGATATTCTTCTACTGTGTTCCTAAGTGGGTCTGAAGTAACCTTAGACTTCAGCTGGCACTTCCACACAACCACCTAGTTTCATATGCTAATAAAACTTCTCAGCAGATAAATAAACATGCATGTCCATATGATGGAATATCATTTGGCAATAAACAAGAATGAAATATTCATACATGCCACAACATGGATGAACCTTGAAAACATGCTAAGTGAATGAAACCAGTCATAGAGGACCAGATATTATATGATTCCATTTATATGAAATGTCCAAAATCGACAAATCTATAGAGCCAGAAAGTAGGTTAACCAGTGGGTGCCTAGGGAAGGGAGGAGGGAGAGAATGGGGAGTAATAGCTAATAACTTTTTGGGGTAAGGGAAATTTTCTAAAATTGATTGTAGTGACAGTTACACAACTCTGAATTTACTAAAAACCACTGAATGGTACACTTTAAATAGATGAAATATATGGCATGTGAACTATATTTCAAAGCTTTTTTTAAAAATTCTGTAGTCCTCAAGTCAGAATCTTTCAGCTTTTTTCATAAAACCCTTAGTTTAGCTATCTTTGAATTAATTGCAATGTGCTAAGCCCCTTTATTTTAGGGATATATACTAAAATATTTAATGGCTGAAGTTATGATATCTAGAATTTGCCTTAAAATAATCCAACGGGTGTTAAAAAGGGGAGTGGTGTTGGGTATAGAGTGGCCGTATGTCTTCTACGTTGGTTGAGATTTTAAAATTATTCATAATAAAACGTTAGAAGTGGAGGGGGAAATTCTTAAGTCTTCCTGGTTACTTCTATGCTATCTCTCTGTGCTGGTTATATATATAGATGGATAGATTTAAATATATACACATTGAAATATTTACAGATGAAATATGGGATGACTGAGATTTGCTTCAAAATAATAAGAGAATTTAGTCTGACAAATGAAGTAGGGAGCATGAAGGATTTAATTCCTATGCTGCTTGAAATACCCATCCTTTTAGAGTTTATCAGAACGCACAGGGCTCTCAGCAGAGCCCAGGAAGGGGGTACAGATGAAAACATTGTTGAAAGGTATATGTGGGTTCCTCATACAGTGTTTTTCATATAAATTTAAAATTTTCCACAATGCAAGGTTTTTAAAAAACCAACCTCTCTCACATACATAAAGTCAAAACATGATCAGACTTTTTTTTTTCCTAAAAACACCAAAAGAATCATGGCATCTAATGCCATTCTCTTACAATTGTTATTTAGTTGTTCTATAGATAGAATATCACTGGTTCTATTGTCACTTTGTAAATTGTGAGGTCAACAAGTCACCAAAAAAATAGGAATATAACCAACAGTTACAGAGTTGCATACAGACCTAAGGGACAGAGATGGGGGAACAACATGCAGAAGAGAACTTGTCAGTTCCAAATCACTGATTCTCTCCCTGCCCAAGGATATGCCCAGACAACAGGCCAGGGTATTAGCCTTCATCCTCTGGTTGATGGCCATTTTTTTTTTTTAATTTCATCAAATCCAACTGTGGTTTGACTGACAGATCTAAGTGCATTTACTTCTGAAATAATTCACAGTAGTAAACTGATTTCAGGTTTTAATTTTAGAAAACAAAAAATAGTTTTTAATAATCCTAAAGTAGCCATCTTTGAGAAGACAATAGATTATGATTTTACAAAGAGCAAATCCCTAAAAATGTATGCAAGATTCATTACTGGCCCATGGTATTTAGAGAAATGAAACGTACCAACTGTTTAGCTGAATTTAGTCTGAAAAGTGTAGTAGAGAGCATAAGGGATCTAACTCCTACCCTCTTTGGAATACCCAACCTTCTGGAGTCTTCCAGAACACTCATAGAGGCCAGCAGCAGAGACCAGGGGCAGGGGCACAAGGTGATATTTTGTCCACATGATGCAAGCATTGTGAACGTCCCTCACCATAGCACAGGGTGTACCCCAATAAGATCCTCCAACATCAAAGCATTTCAAAAGGAGAGCAAAATTGGTTCCGGCTGAATATAAAATTTCAGGCTAGACTCCAAGGAACCTAATGTTCTTAATGTTCTTATTCAAACAATTACTTTGGGTCTAATTAGTTCTCCCTACATTCTTAAATTTTGGTCTTGAATCTGGGTATGTATGGATCTGCAAAAGTATAGTTTTTATGCATTCAGGACATACGCTCGGTACAGATCTTAGTAAAATTTACAGGCACTGCCAGACTTTCAGGTTTACATCGTTTATAGAAAGGCCACATACTTTACTGTACCCATCTTCCACAATCATTCCTAAAAGATATGTTTTCAAGCCTATCAACACTCAGCAAACCTCAAGGGGTGGAATGCCTTGGAAGTTGTGAAATTGTTAGAAGGCAGGGGTGAGCAGCCACTCAGTAGCCACCAAGCTCGCTGGCAGCAGCCTTCCTCCGAAGTCCCAGCACTCTTTTGCCCTGGGACTAGCCTTCCCAGATGGAGGCAGCAGGCGTAAGTCCTGGAGCAGGGCAGGCATCTATGGCCAGCTGAAGCTTTGGCCAGCTCATCCATAATGACAGGTTCGAGTTCTCAAGAATTAAAATCTGCGCAGTAGCCTGCATGGCTCCGGGACCCAGGGGAGTTGGGGCCCTCCTGTAATGACCAGGTACAAGCGCCATTTACACACACCCTCTCATTACCTCCTGAACTCGTCTGGGGATCGAGCCACCCTACACATTTCACATTTACATGTGTCTTAGATGCAGAATAAAACAAGTGACATGCCCCAATCAACCTGTCACTTCATCTATCCTGCAAATACACCTACTATGTGCCAGGCCCTGTTGCTACATCAGTGGACAAAACAGCTCAAAATCCCTGCCCCCCAGGGACAGACGTAGTCAGTTCACTACATACTCAATGGCCAAAAGAAGTTTAATCATTTTCCTCCCACTTCGCTGCCACCCACCCCATCTTTCCAATCTCCCAAAGAGCCAGATAACTTTGTTTTATTCTACGAGCTTGACAGGGACAATAAAACCCTTTAAGTGGGAGGACTAGACACTGCTCAGGTGCAACCCAATTCACCCATGAACTCCACTATCCTGGAACATTTTTCTACAGCCTTAACGCCTCCAGAAACTTCGAGTGGCCTGAGGGGCTGTGCTCCCCAACTGCAGCCCTGGAGGCCAACCACGGGGCAATGGAGGGGACTGGCCAGATGCCCCTGGCCCCGGGGTGGGCCCTGAGCGCGAGGCACGCGCGCGCGCGCGCGGTACTCACCGAGGAGCCGGCCCAGAACGGACAAGAGTTCTTCACCTGCGGGGAGCTGCTCAGCGACAGCGCCCCGAAGCTCAGCGCCACCATGCAGCAGCCCAGGATCAGCTGCAGCAGCCCGAGCGACAGCAGCGGGCGGGCAGGCAGCAGCGCGGAGCCCGGGGCCGCGGCTGCAGCGGCGGCGGCGGCTGCTCGGCGGGAGGAGAGCGCGGGCGGCGCGGCCAGCACCCCGGCAGCGGCGGCAGGGGCCGCGCAGCGAGGCCGCGCCGGTGGCTGCAGCGCGCCCCGGGGCCAGCGCGGCCGCAGCGGGGGCAGCGGCGGTTCCTGGGCGGCGGCGGCCGCGGCGCCGGGGCCCCCGGCCTGGGGCCCGCCAGAAAGCCCAGCCACGGGGCAGCAGGAGCCCGGGAGCACCACAGGCAGGGACATGGACGGGCGGGGAAGGGAGCGGCCGGCGGCGGCGGGGAGGGTACGCGGAGCGGAGCCGAGGGCGCCGCACACTGGGCACCGCGGGCGGGCGCCGAGGCCGAGGGGGAGGGAAGGAAATGCGCACCGCCCAACCACTTGCTGCAGCCGCCGCCCCGGCTCCCACCGGCCGCACCCAACTGCCGCCCGGCGGGTCCGCCTCCAGCTGGCCCCGGGCGCACCCTCGCTCTCACCCACGCGCGCCCTGCGCTCGCGCTGCGCGGCGGGCAAGTGCGCCCCAGCCTTCGGGGTCGCCGCCGAGCCTGCGCCCGCTTCCTGGGGTCCAGGAAGGGTGCCCTACTCCAGCTTTTTAAATAAGTTCCTCAGACTGGGAGGGAGCCCGCGACCAGGGCGCGTCGGAGCTGGCCACCGACAGTCTCAGAGTCTGTCCCCACCCGCCGAGCTGGGGCTGGAGAGAAGCGCAAGGAAAGCGCTGTGGCCCCTCGGCCCCCTCACGGTCCAGCCGAGAGAGGGACCCCGGCGAGCTTTATGGAGAAGCGAGCCCGGCTTTAAACTTTTGCCCCCACCCCGCCCGCCTCCAGAGAAGGGGATGCCAGGAGGAGGGGCTATGTGTGGGGCGACTCGAAGGGAAGAGGTGTAAGCCAAGGACTTCGGGAAGGACGAGGCCCAGCGAAGTTACCGCTCGAGCGGCGCGGGACCTGCCTACACCGCATCCGCGGGGGCTTCCGGGCGCTGACCGCGCCGGGGCCGGGCTGTCCCGAGGGGGTGGGGCGGGCCGCGTGCTTTCCCGGCTCCCCTGTCCGGGGAGAGTGAGGGGACGAGGTTGCCTTGGAACTATCCAGCTTCCATACAAAAAGAAAGGACCCGGGGGCAGCCCCGAGCGCATGTCAAGGGTTATACACTCAGTCCTCCTCGCTTTGACTCATGAGCTATATTAGACATCACCTGGTGGAACACAGAATCCCAAGCTTCCAAGGAAATATCCTAATAAAATCTTAATCTACTTTGGTAATTTGAGACATCTTTAGAGCTTTTTTAAAAAAAAGAAAAATGATCCGCCTTTGCAAAATGATTTCCCCTAATAGTATTACCTTTTCACCTCATGAGAATTCTAATGCGAACAAAGTGTCATACATAAAATGATTATAATGGGTTTTTTCCAGATAAGAGCCAGAGCAGCGTCAGTTAGTTCCAGCATTAGAAAGCTTGTCTTATCAGTAAGGCGGGGGTATTTAACATCCTCCTGCCCCATAAACCGTGTATCAGTTTTTATGCTCTGCTTGTGAAGGCTATATTTATTTTGGTAATTACTTCAACCCACAATGTGATGATGTATTGCCAATATGCATGCGTTTATATATACACTTTTTAAATTATTAAAGCTCCTGTGATTAATGGTCCCTAGGACTTCCTTTACAGACTGCTGTCAGGAATAAACTTCAAATTCTGGAGGGGAAAGAAGATATCTTTTAAAAATAAATGTTTAAAGTCTACTGTTTCATGCTATTTAAAAAACAAATTATAGTATATGCTCTTAAGTTGCAGATGATGTTGAATTAAAAGCTTCTTGGGTTCTGAGGTCATATGCTTTATTTTATATACAAGCTTAAAGGTATTTAATTTTTAAGAATGTATTACACCATGCAAGGTAGTAAGTCTGACTGAGTCTTAAGAAATTCTCCCAGCTAAACAAATCTATTCCATTAGCTAGTCCTTGACACCTGAAACGTACTATTAAAAATGTATTTGTGTCTAAGAATGTTGGTATTAGAAGTCAGGATATCCTACAACCCTTGTGGATGGTTACGGCTGGAAAAGGAGTTTTGAGGGTTGCTGGTGATGATGTTTCTTGATGTGGGTGCTAATTACATGGGTGAGGTTCATGTTGTGAAAATTCATGGAGTTACACTTATGATTTGTGCACGTCTCTGTATTTCATACTTAAATACTTTAAAGTATTTCTAAGTTCTTTATTCTTAAATTTTTTCGAGTCTTTTTCCCTATGCAGAAACAGATGATTGCAGATATTTGAACTGAAATCCATAGATGGTTTTATCTAATAGCTTTACTCATTTTGTAAGATCATTAAACCTTTTCCAAAGCTACTAATTAAGGGTTGTTGTGTTGTCTTTTTTTTTTTTTTTTTTTACTGGCCACATTTATAGCTGTGAGTTTCTTTTTCTAGTTACCATAAACAGGAATTTGTGTAACATTGCCCGACCTTTAATGTTATGTCAAATGACACCCCCAAGTATTTGGGCTTGGGATTTTTGTAAACCAAGCTTGATTCTTTGCATTCCCCAAACAATGCTTACAATAAGTCTTTAGTTATACCTGGTCAAGCTCTATGTAACTAAGCTATTATAGGATGATTCAGAGCCATTGTTCAGGTCAACTTGAAAAAATAAAATGAGAACTTGGAAAACAGTCTGGCAATTCCTCAGAGTTAAACATAGATTTATCATTTGATCCAGTAATTCCACTCCTAGGTATATACCCAAAAGCAATGAAAATATATATCCACACCAAAACTTGTACACAAATAGCAGTATTATTCACCATAGCCAAAAAGGACAAAGCAACCCAAGTGTCAACCAGGTGTATGAACGGATAAACAAAATGTAGAATATCCATCCAATGGAATATTTTTGTCAGTAAAAAAGGAATGAAGTGCACATACATGCTACAACATGGAAGAACCTTGAAAACATTATGCTAAGTGAAAGAAGCCAGTCACAAAAGACCTCGTATTATGTAATTCCATTTATATGAAATGTCTAGAATAGACAGCTTCATGGTGACAAAAAGCTTAGTGGTTGCTTGGGGCTGGAGAAATGGGGAGATTGGGAGTGAGAACTAAAGCACATGGGGTTTCTTTTTAAGGTGATAAAAAGTATTCCAAAATTGATTGTGCTAATGATTCCACAACTCTCTGAATGTACTAGAAGCCATTAAATTGTACACTTTAAATGGGTGAATTGTATGTATGGTATCTGAGTTATATCTCAATAAAGCAGTTACCAAAAAATTAAAAATAAAATGAAGAAGAACCTGTGGAAAACTTGACCCAGATGCTTCATTAATGTAGGTGAAAGTTCAAGGAAACAGTAGCTGTATTGTTTGGTGAAACCCAGCTGCCAGTTTTCCTCAAAATCAAAGCTAAATTCCAAGGGCATTCTATATACTTCCCATGAACGCTTCTCCTCCCTGTACCTCATTTTCCACTCTCTGCCCTCAGAGCCTTCTCTGCTCAGGAGTTCAGGCTCTCTACTCAGATTTCTTTGGAAACCTTTAAATAAATGCCTTGGTTCCTTCCACATTTCACAAAAGACCCAACCTGTTAGCTAATTAAAGAAGGTTGTTCCCTGTCAGAGTGGGAGCTGCTGAAGAAACTCCTTCCTCACAACATGTTCCCTGGCAATCCGCCGCAAATTGTTTCATTTGACAAGAGGAGAGGTGCTTCTTCGAGTTAAGGCATAGTGGACTCCAGAAGCCCACAGCTAACATGGCAGCTCTGGAGCAGTTTCTCAAACTGTGCTCCACAGACAACAGGACCATGCTGGAGGGTGGAGGGGGCCATGTCATAATGCAAGTTCACACACTTCCCCCCACACCTATGGAATCAGACATTCCAGATTGGAGGCCTAGAAATTTGCATTTTAACAACTATAAATTAATATTAATATATGGTACTATTCATATTCCAGAATTTTTATATGGGAGGGGAATAGGAGCAGCAATTTTATTGGAAGGGGAAGGTAGAAGATTTGGCTTGAAAGCAAGGTTACATGGAAATATGTCGTGGGGGAGGGACTTTGCTGGTCCCCTCCAAGCCAGGCGCTGTTGCCCATGTGATTTTTATGCACAGGAAGGATTTAGACCACCAGATTCTAATGGAAAGGGCACCATCCGAGGAGCCAGATGTTCTGAGTTCTAGCCCCTCCTCCACACTGCACTCTTGAACAAGTCAGGAGCTTCTTGGCTTCAATTGCTTTATCTGTAAAATGCAGGTGCATGAGACTTCATCTGCCTGAGGCTGGGCCATGCAATCATTTGGATTTCCCAAGGCATGAGATTTTGAAGTTCAGCCATTCTCATCACCAAGGTTTCTCAGATGACCAGCAAGAGAACAGGGACTAAGAACAGCAGGTGAATTTGGGTGTGGAATAGTTAAACTTACAGACCCAAAATACCCAGGACAAAACCCCAAACTCACTCTTCTAAACTTTAAGTTCTCAGATTCCATGGTCTCAGGTTTTTTGCTACTGTGTTGTATGAGAAATCACATGAGGGTAATGGATGAATGGTAACGGCAATTATAACATTTCACCTGGCAGAGAAAGGGCTGTGTAACTTTTATTTTTAAATTAAGAGAGAGAAAATTAAAAAAAACAAAAAAACTCTGAGCAGAGCTGGGCAAATCAGGCACTATGTTTTCCTGAAATAATCGTACAGACTGATTGTTAAGGATTTCTAACACCTCTGGCCCCAGGACAAACTTATTTGTTAAGCAGAAGGGCTGCAGCCATACTTTTCTTGTTGTTGAAATTAAATACTGAAAACCTCTTATAATGCAAATCCCAGAAAAGACAGTTCAAGCCAACTGCCCTAAAAATTATTTATGGCTCATAAATTTAGAGGGGAGATAAGCCATACATATACGTGTAATAAAGTGTGTCCTATGAATATGTGAGTGTGTGTGTGTGTGTGTGTGTAACCTTGTAATATCAGAACGTCCTGTAGTTTCAAGTTTCTGTAGAAGTCAAAGCTGAAAGTCACCTTTAAGTGGAGACCTTTTCTTTGTTCTAGGGAAATCTCTTGAACAGCACTTTCAGTTAAATCAAATGTGAAGGTATATTCTTTGAAACAGATGTTTAGGAAAAAGCTGTATGATAACAGGAGAAGTTTCCTTGGAATGATGTGAGCAGGTTGCCTGTCCCCCTACTAAGGAGCTCTTGGTCTGAAGTGCTTGGCAGACTTACCAGGGAAGCTTTAAAAACTATATACAATTTCTAAGCTCCCAGTTGCTGACATATTAATGCTAATGTATAAGGTCTACAGAGGAGTGAGGCCCATGCAGATATATTTGGTAAAACAGGGGTCCCCAACCTGCGGTGAGTTGTTTAATTATTTCATTTTATATTACAATGTAATAATAATAGAAATAAAGTACACAATAAATATAATGCACTTGGATCATTCCCTCCCACCCTAGTCTGTGGAAAAATGGTCTTCCATGAAAATGGTCCAAAAAGGTTGGGGACCGCTTTAACTCCCCTGAGGTTCGAGATGCACAAATTGTCCTCTAAAGCCATATCTCACAGATAATATTCCTTTCCCAGGTAGGGATCTCTAGTCTGTGTGTGTGTGTGTGTGTGTGTGTGTGTGTGTGTGTGTATTCTTTCCGGCCATTATTCGTGGAAGAGAGGACGTTGGGTTTCCAAAGATAGTCAGAGGATGGCATTCCTGCCAGCCAAGCTGGAGGAGAGACAATAGAGGGACCTGGCTTGGGCTCAGCAGAGCTCACACAGACCTAGCTACAGATATCCCTATATGCTGGGTTTTCAAGACTGACAAACTCTAACTGTGGCAAATGGACAAATTCACTGAATTTAAAATGTCTTAGCCATTGGCCTGCTAAAGGCCACAAAGCCATCTAAAGAGAAATATGTGGAGTCTCCCCTGAGAGGAGAGGGCATAACTGCTGTTAACCATCCTGACAGAAGTTGTTCCTGGAACAGAAAGTGAGAACTGAGAGCAGTGAAGTTTAGGATGTATTAACAATCTGGGCCTCCGGGTGATCCAAGCTACTGGTTTCGACTGCCTGCTATGTCCAGGCTTCGTGTACATTATTTCTAATACAATAGTCCTGTCAGGTAGGTCTTTGTTTTAATTGGGCCAGAAAAGAAGAGATAAGATCAGAAGGAAAAGTATTCATCTTTGTGTTTCTTGCACCCATGGTCCCTATCTGCCTCTCAGCCGTCCACAGCGCAGCAGAAAAATGAGGACGCTCTCTAAGCAATTCTATGGGACGAAATCACCCGCCCAGCTATTCTGATCCAAGAAACGGCTGCCCTTGGTAGCACATGTGAGTCCTGTGCATTAGAAAGCCTTTTACAGACACACCCAGCCTCCACCTTGTTCTAATTTAATAAATAGGCGTCCTGATGCATATCAATCTTTTGTCCCAGGCTCATTTTCACTTTGGGGCATTTAAACATGCTGTTCCTTCTATCAAGAATACTCAGTGCCCAACACCCACAGCCACATTTCTCTGGGACACTCTTACTCATCCCTAGGCTACAGATTGAGCTTCTATTTGCTCAGGGCGTCCTCCCCGACACCCCCACCACCTGGTCCCAGGTGAGGCCTGGTGAGGTGTCCCTGCTTTGTGTTTCACGTCAGTCTCTTCCTCCCTCGTACCTCTCACTGCACCATGTTGTGATATCCTGATTTCTTGTTTAAATCCATGTTTAGATGGCAAATGCGGGAGACAATCAGTAAATAAATGGTAGTTGGTATTTCTGTGGCGTGGTCAAGACATAATCTTTTCTGAAACACTGGAAGACTCCACACTGGAGGCAGTGTGGTTTGGTGAAGGAGCTCTGCGTGGCGAATCCAGACATCTTGGTCATGCTGGTCACATGCTGTACCAGGGCCTTTGCACTTGCTCTTCTCTCTGTCTGAAATGCTCTTCCCCTGATATGTCTTGCCCTCTTACTGTGTTTACTTCATAGAGAAACATTTTCTGACATCTTTATCAAATGGGGCACTTCCCCTCCTTCTTCACTCCCTATCCCCTTATTCTGGATTTCTTCATGCTACTTATTACCATCTGACATAGCGCTGCTTATTATAGTCTCCATGACAATATGACAAATGTAAGCTCCACGAGGGCTCCATGAGGGCAAGGGCTCTGTGTCGAATAATCCTATATTCTCATCTCCCAGAGTGGTGTCTGGTAAATAGGAATCAATACACTTTTATCAAAAGAAGAAATGGTCTTTGCTTTTTCTCTTATTTAGAGATCTTAGACAAGTCACATCACCTCTGTGGGCTTCAGTTTTTTCCATTATTGGAGGTGGGGTAAGGAGAGGATGGGGAGGGGTTCAGCCTAGATTATGTCCAAGGTCTTTTCAGCTCTAACCTGTACTTCTAAATGCCAGTAATATACAGATCTTTGCTCTCTTGTCACAAAACAGTTCCTTGGTCTCCTTGGAATAGGAATATCCCGACTATAAATCATCACCTAAGAAAATACAAAGAAAGATGCTGTGTGTGTGTGTGTGTAAATGAAGCTGAAAGAGAACCCAGGGCCCCAAAGCTCTGGTGTCAAGCTACCTGCCGTGGAATATCAGGTGTCCCATTCACAGAGGCTTGTGTTATCTATCAGCCTCGGAACTCTAACCCCAGAGGACAAGAACCATGTCCTCTCCTCAACTCAGAGGTTTCGCAGCTTAGGATATGACTAAGGATGAGTTTAGCTGTGAAAGGCGTCTGAGGCGACTGATGTAACTACCAGTCGCACCGTGTTTGCTGGGATCAGGAGCGTGCGTGGACACCTAAGGAACAGGCGGGGGCACGGTGGGCACATTTCCATTCTTGGAAGTGGTGGGTGGATGCAGTCAGGGGAAAACCTCTGAAGATCCTGGAGGCCGAGATCTTAAAATAAAGCCCCCAACCAAGGACCTCGTACGCAGAGACTCCAATGGCAGCCCAAAGTGGAGGGATAGAAACACTGAGTTTCATCCACCCACCGCTTCCAAGAATGCTGAAAACCAGGCCCCCTCTCCACCCACCGTGCCCCCGCCTGTTCCTTAGGTGTCCACGCACGCTCCTGATCCCAGCAAACACGGTGCGACTGGTAGTTACATCAGTCGCCTCAGACGCCTTTCACAGCTAAGCCCATCCTTAGTCATATCCTAAGCTGCGAAACCTCTGAGTTGAGGAGAGGACATGGCTCTTGTCCTCTGGGGTTAGAGTTCCGAGGCTGATAGAACTGAGAGTGAAATCTGGAACAGCTCCAGAAGGCAGTGACCTGTGGAGCAACCATGCAGGACATCAAGAATAAGACAGGATCAGAAGATAATTACCGGACACTTACGTCTCCTAATGCTTGTATAAGATCAGGCACATTATCTCATATAATACCGCCAACAACCATGCTGGGCAATTAATTTTTACCCATTTAGAGATAAAGAACTTGAAGTTCGGAGATACAGAGTGACTTCCTTAAAGTCAAACTGCAAAGCCAAAGCAAAAACCTAGGCCTTCTGACTTCTAATTCCATTGATTTCCCAATAAACTACAGCAACGTTTTGCACGCAACTTCATTCATGATTCAGGAATGCATGGAGGAGGGTCTTTGAATGGCTTAATTAAAGAAAACACCTTCAATTCTGTCTGCCTGTCCCAGTCCCATGGACTACTCTTTGCCCCACCCCAACCACGTCCTGCTCAGGGCTGCCATGTTCCTGCCTGACTCTGCCTCTCTGTCTAGAGACCAGGTCTGGGGCAGGCACCTGACCTAAGGAGGCCCTTTTAGCACCTCTCTTGTGGGTTGGTTCATGGCAGTAGAATAACCTCATTATTGTGACTGAAAGTCAGACAAATCTGGGGGAGATGTCCAAACCAAAAAGTAGGATATTCTTCCTAATATTTTCTGAAAAGATATTTAATCAAATTCAACATCCATTCCTCTAAATAAAAAAAAAATCACAAAAAGACCGCATATTTATTATATGTTGTCATTTATACGAAATATCCAGAAAAGGCAAATTTATAAAGATAAGAAGTAGACTAGTGGTTGCTTAGGGTTGATGAGGAATGAGGCATAACTAAAGGGTATAAAGTTTCTTTCTGAAGTGATAAAAATGTTCTAAAATTGACTGTGGTGATGGTTACACATACCTGTGCATATACTCTTAATAGAAACCATTGATTGGTAGACTTTAAATGGGTCAATTGTATAGTATTTGAGATTTTGGAGGTTTTTGTTTGTTTTCTGTGGTTTTTTGAGACAGGGTCTTGCTCTGTCACTGAGGCTGGAGTGCAGTGCTGTGATCATAGCTCACTATAGCCTGAAACTCTTGGGCTCAAGCAATCCTCCCACCTCAGCCTCCAGAGTTGCTGGGATTACAGGTGTGAGCCACTGCGCCCAGCCTATTGCATAATATTTGAACTATATCTTAATAAAGCTGTTCAAAATCCACTCCTGTTTTTAAATCTCTTAATAAAGTAAATGACATAACCTCTTAACATTATATTTATCTCAAATTATCAAGAGCATACAAAACAGTTTTTATTAAGTTTAGAAATAACCTTAGAATGTCTGTTTAAACACTCTCAATATTGTTCTAGGCTTTTAAGCTAAGAAATAGCAAGTATTTGAAAGGAGAATAATTATCATAGTTTCAAATAATATATGACTTATGTCTGGGGAAAAAAGTAGGATAACACTAAATATCCAGAACATGAAAGAATAGAAGAATCCGTCAAATTCAAATATCTTGGCCGGGCGCAGTGCAGTGGCTCACACCTGTAATCCTAGCACTCTGGGAGGCCGAGGCAGGAGGATCACTCAAGGTCAGGAGTTCGAAACCAGCTTGAGCAAGAGTGAGATCCCATCTCTACTAAAAATAGAAAGAAATTAATTGGACAACTAAAAGTATATAGAAAAAATTAGCCGGGCATAGTGGTGCACGTCTGTAGTCTCAGCTACTCAGGAGGCTGAGGCAGAAGGATTGCTTGAGCCCAGGAGTTTGAGGTTGCTGTGAGCTAGGCTGACGCCAAGGCACTCTAGCCCAGGCAACAGAGTAAAAAAAAAATCTTATAAGTTACATAAAAAACACATTTAATAGGTTCCCATCAGTTTTCAAAGTTAGATAGGAAAAAAAGACATTTATGTACACTAAAAGTTATACAAGTACAAAACCAATCAAATGACCAGTTGAGGTGAACTTGTAAACTTTGTGAGTAGGCAGAGACTCAAGTATTTGGATAAACTGAATCTAGCTGATCATCTATACCACCCACATTTCTTTTTAAGTTTTGAAGCCACATCACAGGAACTATTATTTAAAAAGGCAATATCAATAGGACAGTGTGTCAACACCTGGACATCTGTAGCTCCAGGTCTCACAACCAGCTTTAATTTCCAGATTTAAGTAATCCCAGTTAACTAAGATGGGATATGGCACTATATCTTGTCTGACTTAAGACACCATTATTATTATTTTATGTATCACTGAGAAAGACTAACTGCTGCAAATTAACTGTGATGTGCCATTGAGTGTGAGACACATCCCAATTTCAGAGATGTGAAAATGTGAAATGGAAAAAAGTATATCTTAGGATAGATGAAACTTAGTTAGTGGGTGAACATCTTTTCACTCTGGGAAAATTTAGAATTAAGTCTTCTGCATTCTCTGGAATTTTACTAGTATTCCTTAGTGGTTACAGTTTTCATTTTGGGAAGATTTAAAATTAAATATAAAAATGTTCAAGGGGATCAAAACCATGGTATTAATATTTTGATGTTTAGAAAGACTCTCTATATTTGGTATTCTGTGTGTTTGTAATACGGAAGAGAATTTGACCTAGTAGAGTGATAGTCTTGTAACTCTGGTTTAAAATATACAATTGAATAACTGTTAGACTTACAATGTTATGTCAAAATCCTATGACATTCATTCATAGTACTGGAACATCTTTAAGAGAACTTTAGTTTCCTCTTATTTATAAGGTTAATTTATTATTTTATATTAGTTATTTAAGTGCTCAGGAAGATTTATTGCAATTAAAATATTTAAGAAGAAAATAAAATATATTAAATTGATTATGTTTGAAAGTTGAAACAGTTTAATTAACTGAGTTTTTAAACAGATCAAATAATATTTAAATACCCTTTAAAAAGTGATTGTTAACAATTGCTAGATTTATAAATAGAATGAAAGCTCTGTAAGAAGTAGAGCAATAATAAATTGAAAACAAGTTGTTTAAACCAAAAGTAAACCTCTGAAGAGTCCTTTCTGCAAATAAAACCCACCCTCATTGTTACAATAAAGCTCACTTAAACAGTTTGGAGGGGCACATGGCCCCACCTGGCCAATCAGAGTCCTTGCCTGGAATTTCCCAAACTGGTGCTAGGAAAAAGAGTTGGTTTTCTCTGGCGGTGAGAGATTGGAGTCTAGTGTCTTGTGAGCTATCTCTGGCCTTGTCTTGGGCTATGTGAAGGAATGTAGCTTGCATGGGGAGTGAAGGTGACAAGGCAGAGAGAAACAGAAGTAAGACCCAGAGAAAGAGAGACAGAGTGAGTGTGTGTGTGTGTGTGTGTGTCCTGGTGGCATTCAAGTCCTGGTTCCAGCTGTTCCTGAGGTCCAGTTGCATGTCACACTTCCTGCAGTCCAGCTATTCAACTCTTCTTTCAATTACATGGGATAACTCAATATTTTTCCAATAAATTCTCCCTTTCTGTCGACTTCGATTTGAATTTCTGCCTCTGGCCACACAAACACTTCAATATTCCCAGATACCCTGATAAATTCAGGTATGAGCTGTATAGCAGGAAGACACCAACTCACAGAGGAAGAGATGTGTCATAGTCAATGTCACTAAGGTGTTAATAATGACTAGCCTTGGGAAATTCTGCAGTAAGAAAAACTGTTAACAGTCACAGGTAAGAATGGCAAATATTATAGTATCTATTCAGGGTCTAGAAAAGGCCTATTCAGAAACAGTTGCAGAAAGTAGTGTAAGAACTTATGAATGTATTCGGAGAAGGATAAATACCTACCTTAACCTATAAATTCTACCCTTATGTGGGCCTATAAAGCAAAGACAATGTGAATTTTGGAAAGCAATTACAATTATGCAAGTCCCAAATTATTCATCTTTAAAGTTGAAATAATTCTTACCCCACAGAATTGTAAGAATTAAATGAAATACAGGGTTACTTCCCTATCTCAGGGCATGGCTGAGGCAAAGGACTCAATTATTAATATCTATGGCCAAGGAAGCAGGGATTCAAAACTTACTGCAAAGCTACAATAATGAAGACACTGTTGTACTGTCATAAGACAGACATATAGATCAATGGCATAGAATTGAGACCAGAAGTAAACATTTACATTTATAGTTAATTAATAGTCAATAAGTGTGCAATGATCGTTCCATGGGAGAAAGAATAGTATTTTCAACAAATGAGGAAGAATAATCTTTCAATAATGGAGCTGCAATAGAATGAAGATGGACCCCTACCTCACATGATACATAGAAATTAACTCAAAAATATTTGAGTTACACACGATATACAAAATTAACTCATAAACCTAAATGTAAGAGCTAAAAGTATTAAATCCCTAGAAGAAAATATAGGAGTAATCTTCAAGACCTTGAGTTAGACAATGGTTTTTTGGATATCACATCAAAAGTATAAGCTATAAAAGAAAAAATGGATGAATTGAATAACATCAAAATTTTAAAACTTTTGTGCATCACAGGACACCATGAAGAAAGAAAAAAAACAGTCCACAGCATGGAAGGAATATTTGCAAATCACATATCTGACAAAGGGCTCATATGCTAAAGAACTCTGACAACTCTGTCATAAAAAGGTGAGTAACCCAATTTTAAAATGGGCAAAGAATCTGAATAGACACTTCTAATGTGTGCAGGGTTTCTTTGGGGGTGATAAAAATGTTCTAAAATTACATTGTGGTAATGGTTCCTCCACAACTTTATGAATACACTAAAAACCACTGAACTGTACACTTTAAATGGGTGAATTACATGGTATGTGAACTATATCCCAATAAGGCTATTCTAAAACAAAGAAAACAGTGATCCTCCTTGGGTTTTATATGCCTAATGCCCAGGAGCATTGCAGGTTTATAAAGTGAACCCTCTCTAACACCAGGATCTTTTAGGGAAACAAATGATGTTCCTTCTCTCTAAAATGTTGAAAGTACTTAGAATGAACAATGGAATGAGAAACAGCTGAAAAAAATATATTGAGAAAGTCTCCCAAGTGTTATATTAGAGTGTCTTCCTCAACAATAGACTTTCTTCTTCAGTACAAGAGTAAAGCTTGAACTTAAATTCACTTCTCCCTGACATTTTGCTAGTGTCAGTGCAGAATGGAGTTATTGGTTGTGACCTGAAAGCCTCCCAGAGAAACCTCAAATCTTTCTATGGCCACAACTCAGCCTCCAAGCCCAAGCATCACTCAGCTGTGGAGGTAGAGCTGTAAACCCCAATCATTCACAAAGAGGGAGACCAAGGTCCAGCAAGGTCAATATGCCAGGGAGGGAGGCTGGTGAAGCATCCTTCATGACCCCACCTTACAGGCACATTCAGACCTACAATCAACAACTCTTATGAATAGTATCCTCTGTTCACACATTTTAGCCAGTCCCTAACATTCTGCTCTTATTTACTTTTGAACAGATAACATATTCTCACAGTTCAAAACTCAAAGGTTACAGTTCCTCAAACAATTGAAAATAGAATTGCCTTATGTTCAAGCAATCCCACCTGTGGATATATTCCCAAAGGAATTGAAAGCAGGGTCTCAAGCAGATATTTGTACACCCACATGCATGGCAACATTATTCACAATAGCCAAAAGGCAGAAGCAGCCCAAGTGCCTGTCAATGGATAAATGGATAAATACAATGTGGTATACACATACAATGCCATATTATTCGGCCTTAAAAAGACAGAAAATTCTGATACATGCCACAAACATGGACAAAACTTGAAGTCCTTATACTAAATGAAATAAGCCACTCACAAAAGGACAAATCTTGTATGATGCCACTTATACATGATACCTCAAGTAATCGAATTCACAGAAACAGAAAGTAGATTAGTGGTTGCCAGGTGCTGGAGAAATGGAAAATGGGGAGTTATTAAAGTGGTTTAGAATTTGAGTTTTGCAAGATGAAAGAGTTCTGGAGATTGGTCACACAATAATACGAATGTACTTAATACCACTGAACTGTACACTTAAAATGGTTAAGATGGTAAATTTTACATAAAACTTTTTGAATAAAAACTCAAAGGGTACAAAATAGAAGCCAATAAAAAGTATCCATCTCACCCCTTTCTCCCTTTCTCCCAGTTCCTCTCCCCAAAGGCAAGCAGTATTCAGTCTTTTCTAAAACTTCTTTTAAAGGTCAGTTTTCTCTCCACCTAACATACTCCTTCTGGGGACACTGGGACTGTACATCCCCACCCTCTTGAAGTTGGGGATTGTTTTTACTTGACCTGGCCAGTAAAATATCACTTTGGGCCAGGTGTGGTGGCTCACATCTATGATCCTAGCACTCAGGGAGGCCAAGGCTGGAGGATCACTTGAGGTCAGGAGTTTGAGACCAGCCTTAGCAAGAGTGAGACCCCACATCTCTATGAAAAATAGAAAAATTAGCCAAGTGTGGTGGCACATGCCTGTAGTCCCAACTACTTGGGGGACTGACGCAGGAGGATCACTTGAGCCCAGGAGTTTTAGGCTGCAGTGAGCTATGATGATGTCACTGCACTCTAGCATGGGTGACAGAGCAAGACTGTCTCAAAAAAAAAAAAAACAAAGAAAATGTTCTCATGAAAGTGGGCAAAGGAAAAAAAGAAAAAGACAAAAAAAAAAAAAAATCACTCTGGAACTGATGCTTTAAAAAGCAGTGAATGGGTCACCATAGCCTTTCACCTTGCCTTGACAATCGTGGAAGCACAAAGATGAAGTCTCCCTCAACCTGGGTCCCTGAGTGAGAATGAGATTAAAGCAAAGTCCTTCCCAGACAAGCACGATAAACAGGTGGTGCACGTGAGAGATAACCCTTTGTTGCTTTAAACCACTGAGAGTTGAGGTTGGTTGTTACCACGGCCTACCTGATTAGTACATTTGATACGGCTGTCTTTCCACGCATGCCTTCCTTTGGTACAATATGTTTATTGTACTAGTTAATGTAGGCTAACTGTAGAAATGTAAACTCCTCCATTATAATGGCTCAAACTCAGTAGAGATTGCTTGTTCACATAACAGTGCTGGGCTGATGACTAAGTCAGCAAGGTGGCCTTTTTCCATGCAGTCATCCAGCTCGGTGACTGCCAACTGGTGGGGCCACTGCCATATTCAATATGAAGTTTCCAAGGTTACCCTGGGGTCGCCTCCCTTCCAGCCAACCAGGAGAAGAAACATGGAGGAGAAGCACATAGGAGATTTTGCCAGGGCCAGACCTGGGAGTGGGGCACATCACATCTGCTCACATCCCAGGGACTAGAGTGCCATCATCTGATCATGCATCTCTCCGAGGGGGGCTGGGAAAGTACCCCAGCTGCATGCTGGGGAATAAGAGGAGAATGGGGAATGGGGAGAGCAGGCAGCAGCCTCTACCACACAGACCCTGCGCCTCGGCTCTCCACCACAGGATCAGACATGTGACCCAAATGAGGCCACTCGGGGCTCTTCGTGGGTCTTTCCTGTATATCTGCCAGGGTTGGCTTTGGGGTCATGGTGCAGGAAAGATGTGAATTTGGAGCTATCAGCAGCCTTCTTCCCGGCACGTGAAAACGGCATATCACTATTGAGAGAATAAGGGAAGACATGAAAAGACTCAGGGCAGAGACGGGAGAACCGAGGGCTGGCAAGAAAGTCCTGCTGGGGTTGCTTAGGACCTAGTTTCCGTCCTGATACCAAATCCACCGTCATCCTTTCTAGCTATGTGAGCCAATAACTCCTCCATTGTTTGACTCATAGAGATGGATGTCTGTCACTTAAAACTGAAAGAATATGGTGAAATGGAGGCAGTTAGTTCCTGCAGAAATGATCTGGTAGAGAAAAGGGAACAAACTTCTGCTGAGTGGCTTAGCACGTGGAGAAGCAGGCTGGTGGAGTGGCAATCAGAAGAGCTGACGTCTTCGCTTGTCCCTGCCACTAACCGCCTGTGTGGCCTTAAGTAGGGTAATTTTCCTCTCAGGATCTCAGATCATCAGTAAAATGTGGGGCCTGGGTCAGGTCTCAAAGGATCCTTTCAGACATGAAAATCCAAGACTCTGTCTATACTATTAGTGTCTTGACATACATATCCCTGCCCTAAGAAGGTGCAGGAACCTATTTCTAATGCTGGCTTCATTGTGAACATTATCCTCATCTCTTTTAAATTTTCTTAACAACTGCATAGATGTTAACATGTGTATCAGTTTTATCTGGCTGCTATAACAAATTACTACAAACTCAGTGACCTCCAAGAACAGAAATGTATTTGCTCACAGTTCTGGAGTCCAGAAGTATGAGATCAAGGTGTCAGCAGGGCCATGCTCCCTCTGAAGACTCTAGGAAAGAAACCTTTCTTGCCCCATCCAGCTTCTGGTGGCTCTAGGTGTTCCTTGACTTGTGGCTGCATCACTCCAATCTCCACCGTCATCTTCAAGTGACCTTCTCCTCTGTGCATCTGTCTTCTCTTTTGTCTCTTATAAGGACACATGTTGTTGGATTTATGGTCCACTCAGTCTAGGATGAGCTCAGCTCAAGATCCTTAACTTTATTACATCTGCAAAGACCCTTTTCCAAATAAGGTCTTATTCACAGGTTCTGGGGATTAGGATATGGATATATATTTTGGGGACCACCATTCAACTCATGACAGTATGTGTGAGAAACACTAAAAAAAAGCTGTAAAAGAAGCACATGTGCTTCTTTATGTTACATGTGCCACCACTATGGCATATAAAGGAGACAGAAATAAACCATCACCAGCTAGGTAGTTCCTTCCTCCACTTGCTATGTTGACAGCTCACCTGGGAAGAATCCCAGAGCCAATGAGCTAGACAGGTGGCTCTTATTTTTTCTCCCTTCCCATTAGTGCCAATGTGTTTGTTCCAAATCCTTCTACAACCACTAATAAGGCACACACGTAGGATTAACTGTGTCGAGGGAGCTCTTTTCTTATGGCCTCATTCTTCTTGAACTTTAAATGCCTGTTGAAGAGAAGCATCCAGAGTGTCTATTTTTCAAAAAACAAACTGGAGAGCAATCACCTTGTCTTTCCAAAGAAGCCATACTATGTTTGGGTTTTGCATTCCAAAAATAACACAGAAATTTTTGGAGACAGTCTCATGGCAGGGAACTAAGCGTTGGAATGCAAAACCTTCTCGTTTCTTGTGGAAGGCCTCTTGAGTACTTAAGTAGTTACATTCCAGCATCATAAGGAAGCTGGAGAGGGGCAAATTAGAGGCGAGTATCAGAGGAAGGTCTGGCCTTCCTTTTCTAGAACATGCCAAGTTTGGTCCTGCCCTAGAGAAGTTAGAGTGCCCTACCTGAGGTATTGCCACCTCTGTCATCTGTGAGGCTACTTGGAGGAAACTGCTGTCTTTCCCAAGGTCTAATCATCAGCTGCCTAAAACCTCTCCAAACCCCCACCTGAGCACTGTTTTACTCTTCACCCTCCAACCTCCTAGAATTTCACTGCTACTTCACCTAGTGGCAAGTGCTATTTCTTCCATCCTCTTTCCTACCTTAGCCTTTCTTCCCCTTGAAAATGGATAATGCACAAATCAAATGCTTCCTTATTTTCCTCAGTTATTAACAACACATGACTCTGTTAATTCTTCCTTGGGCAATCCTTCCATCTTATCTAACAACAATTTAATCCCAGCATTCCTATGGATCCTGCTGCTCTAAGCAATTATGTCATTAAAATCTGTCTCATTCTTTTTCTCTCTTTCTTAATATCTCTCTCTCAAACTCAATCTCTCTCTCTCTCTCTTCCATTTCCATTTGTGAATGGAAAATAAATAAATAAAAGTAAGGAACTTTTCAATAATGGTGCTGGAGCAATTGAATATCCACAGACAGAAACAAAATGAACAAAAATATTAATCTAAAATTCACATCTTATATAAAAATCCAAAATGGATCACAGACTTAAATAAATGTTAAAATTATACATCTTTTAGAAAAAAAAATAGGAGAAAAATCTTTGGGATCTAGGGCTAGGCAAAGAGTTATTGGTTTGACAACAATAGCACAAACTATAGAAGGAAAAATCGAAGATTTGATCTCATCAAAATGAAAAACTTTTGCTCTGCAAAAGACCCTGTTAAGAGGATGAAAAGACAAGCTGCAGACTGTGAAAAAAAATTGCAAACCATCTATCTGCCAGAGGGCTACTATCTAGAATATGTAAAGAGCTCTCAAAAGTCAACAACAAAAAGACAATTTAATTAGAAAAATGGGCAAAGATATGAAGAGATATTTCACCGAAGAAGACTTATTGATGGCCAATAAACACATGAAAAGATGTTCAACATTATTAGCCACTGGGGGGACGTAGATTAAAACCACAAGGAAATATCACTACACAACTATCAGAATGACTAACATAAAAAATAGGGTCAGGTCCACACCAAATGCTGGCAAGGATACAGTTAAGTAGATGACTCATATATTGCCAATGCAAATATAAAATGGTACAGCCACCCTGGAAAATAGTTTGGTGCTTTCTGGAAAAACTAAACATGCAACTACCATACAACCCAGCAATTACACTCTTGAGCATTTATCCCACAATAATGAAAACTTATCTTTATACAAAAATCTATATATGAATGTTTGTAGCAGCTTAATTTGTACCCCCAAACTGGAAACAATCCAGATTTCCTTCAGGGGATGAATGGTTAAATAAGCTGTGGTTCATCAATACCACAGCATACTACTCAAAAATAGAAAAGAACTATTGGTACACACAACAACGTGGATGAATCGCCAGGGAATTATACTGAGTGAAAAAAGTCAAGCTCCACAGACTACATGCTGTCTGATTCCATGTATGCAGCATCTTAAAATGACAAAATTATAGAAATGGGGAAAAGGTTAGTGCTTGCCAGAGGATACGGATGGAGAGAGGATGTAGGTAAAGTTACAAAAGGGCAACCAGAGGGATCCTTGTTGTGATGGAACTGTTTTATATCTTGACTCCCATGGCAGTCACCTGAATCTACACATGTGGTAAAACTGCATAGAATAAAACACACACGCACACGAGTGCACATAAAACTGGCAAAATCTGAATAAGGTGGATCAATTGCATCAATGTCAATTTTCTTGTTGTGATATTGTGCTGTAATTATACAAGATGTTACCACTGGGAGGGGGGGGGACCTGTGGCCTTCTGATTTGAAGATTGTTCTTTTTTAAGCACCAAAGGAAGCAAGAAAATTTTCATTTTTCTCTCCTGTACCCCTTTTTTAAAAAGGATTTGTTCTGTAAAATTTGGGAAATAGATATCTTCAACAACTTTCAATATAAATGTCATGAAGTTGGACTGGATTTGGTAAATTTAGAGAGTGTATGTACAGACAGTGCACCTTCCATGACAGGAAAACATGAAAGGTTTATTGCACAGATAAAGTATTAACAGATACAGATGTTCTCATTTCTTTTCAATGTATCTTGCATCAGCAAAATCTCTGTGTTAAAGCTACTAATTTAAGTGACACTTTGCAACAAGTTATAAGTATTGTTAACTATATTTGTGCAAATGCAACATGGTATCATCAGTTTCATAACATGCTAAAGTTGAACTATGAAGCATTTGGTGTGGATTGGCCTTAAAATTCTAAAGTGCATTGGGTATCACAGGGACAGGTGTTAGCCAAAATTTTCTCTCTGTGAGAACAGATAGTTAAATTTTATGAAGAACAGAATCAGCAATGTGAATGTTTGAAAGAAGATTTCTATAGGAATGCAGCATTTCTGTGTGATATGTCAAATCAAAATGACTTGAGTATTTATTTGCAAGGTAAAACTAAGTCTACATATGATGTGTGGCAAAAACTCCAAGCATTTCGAAAAAAGCTATGTTTTTTCAAAACAGTTCTTCTTCCAAAGGAAATTTTGGATGAACATTTTCCCCAGTTAGCAAAGGTCATCGATGAGCAGGATGATATATGTGAATCATTGGAAGAATATGCAGCTGTTATAGACCTATTAATTGAAGAATACAATGAAATGTTCACTGACTTTAAGAATAATGACATCACACTTACCTAGCATTTCAGCCTCGCCTAGTTGGTATTATCAAGGCACCTAACGAACTACAGATGGAATTGATTGAGCTTGGAATAGAGGACATTTTAAAGTCATTGTTTGATGCTAAGAAAGATCCAATTGAAATATGGAAAAATGCGGTAGAATACCCATGCCTTCAGCAACATTTCCAAAAAATGCTTTCTTGTTTTTCACCCACTTATTGCTGTGAATCTACATTCTCCTATCTAACCCAAGTCAAGACGCCCTTAAAGTCACAAATGACTGATACCCATCTAGAGGATCAACTGAAACTGCAGACCTCCACACTGAAACAAAATATTCAAATGCTTTCCAACAAAAGCAGACACAACAAAGTCATTAAAAGATTAGTTAACTTTAAAAGTAACAAATAGTTTTCATTTTTTGAAATTATTAAGTACACAATAGTTATATTTTTATGAAATAATGTGCATTTTTAAGTATATCTAATTGAAGTTTCTTGAATGTGGCCTTATTTGTTTACATCTAAATTAATTTCAGCCTTCCAACATGAAAAGTTTCCCCACCCCTGCCTTAGGCTTAACATTACAAATTACTGACTTGAGACTAAGTCTATTAGGTGGTAACTCTTTTTCCTACCATGGAAGAGGGAAAAGAAAAGACTTATCTGCAATGGCAAGAGTCATTGCTTCTCTCAAAGCCTGGGGGCTGAGGATGCCTTCTCCTTCTTCTTCGAATGGATAATTGTGTTCTGTCTTATGTAGGTTTTCCAGGCTCCCTCCCCTCATGCAGCTCTTCTGGCTGCAGAGACCCGCACAGTCCAACCACATGCATGACCCTCTGCTGGAAAGTGGGCCCGTCCACATGCTAGAAGGCTGGCTCCATACAGTCCTCTCTGCACCTGCTTCTCACCCTAGAGGAATCCAGGCATCTACTGCCAATTTGAAAAAGAAAAGATGGTTCATCCCTCAGTCAGGCAAGCACACACACACAGAGCCTCAAAGAATGTTCTATCAGTTATTTGAATTCAGGCTCAGACAATATAATCCCGCCCATAGGGGCTGCAAGGTGGCGAGCCTTCTCTCCATCTCTCAGCCTTGAGAAATGCCAGGCTCAGGAATGAGATGGAGAGTGGGGGGAGAAGAATGGTAGAAAACGACCATAGTATAATTACCAGAGGTGTTTTGTAATAGAGGAGTGTGTGGGTTAAAGAGCAAGTGTAGAGCAAGTGTCAAGATTTCTTAGGAAATTAAAGCCACGTATCAAAAGTAAACATTTTTAATTGACATATAATAGTTGTACATATTTATGGGGTACAGAGTGCAGTTTCAGTGGTCAGATGAGGCGAATAGCATACCCATCATCTCAAACATTTATCACTTCTTTGTGTTGGGAATATTCAATATTCTCCTTCTAGCTATTTGAAACTATATATTACTGTTAACTGTGGTCA
>CAUYPO010105946.1:0-27534 GCA_963574435.1 Cheirogaleus major
AATTTGCTGACTTAAAGCTATACTACATGGCTATGGTAATTAAAACAGCATGTTATTGGCACAAGAACAGAGACATAGACCAATGGAATAGAACGGAGAACCCAGATATAAAACCATTCTCATATAGCCATCTAATCTTTAACAAAGCAGACAAAAATATACACTGGGGGAAAGAATCCTTATTCAATAAATGGTGCTGACAAAACTGGATAGCCACATGTAGAAGACTGAAACAGGACCCACACCTTTCACCTCTCACTCTGGTTCTCTTTAAATGAAAATCCCACAATAGTTTGATACTAAGCTCTATTATTTAAAATGGGCTTAACATTTTTAATGCTTAACACGGGATGTTTATCAAAAAGTAGAAGCAGAAATTGCTTCTGTAGGTTCTCTCTGTCATTGAAAACCTCAACACAAAGCCAAACTCTGAATGTTACACAGATAATGTCTTGATAACTGTCTTAGACTGTTCGTGTTGCTGTAACAAACTACCATAGACTGGGTGGTTTAAACAACATTTAGTTTTCACAGTTCTGGGAGCTGAGAAGTCCAAAATCAAGATGCTAGTAGATTTAGTGTCTGGTGAGGGCCACTTCCTGGCTCATAGCCAACTCCTCATTGTATACTCATGTGGCAGAGAGAAGACTTTTATAATGACATTAATCCCATTCATAAGGACTCTGCCCTCATGACTTCATCTAATATCAATCACCTCCTAAAGGCCCCACACACTAATACCATCATATTGGGGGATAGAGTTTCAACATATGAATTGGGGGCAGGGTGGCTGGGCCATAATGATAGGTCCACAGAATTATCTTCCTATTTCATCCCATTAATCTCAACCATTTCAAAATATTCTCTTTGCTATAACATCTGAGTCTCAATCTAAAGAAACTTCCTCATTGATTATCAAGTTATATTAATAAAAACAATTGTTTCTATAGGGGAAAGAGGCTAAATGAGACAGAATTGGGTGCAATAGCAAAAGTTAATCTTTCAGGAGTTTTAGGGATAGAGTTGTGGTTTTGTTTCATATTATCTTGATAGATATAAATACATATTTATAAAATATAGACATGACTGAAAATATCCAACAGTATTGCATGCAAATTTTCTTTAAAAGCATATTTTATTATATATTCTTATAATTTTTATCAACATATTTACATAATGTATGTAAAGAATAAAGCCACACAAAGAAATTTTTCCCCGTTACTCCAATCTTGTTCCCAATGCTATAGAATGATACCCATTTCCTTCCACCCAATAATACAAATTGTGTTCACTAATTTATTGATTTACCTCATTACAGGAGGCAAAATTCTAAGATGGCACACATGACCCCCATGCCCTAGTGGTACACGCTGAATAATTCCCCTGACTTGAATGTGGATAGGACCTGTGACTTGCATCTAACAAACAGAATACTACAAAAGTCCCCAAACTATGTTATGACATGTTTATAAGACTCAATCTCGCTGGCACACACAAGAGTGACTCTCCTGCTAGCCTTGGAGAGTAAACTGCTATTATGCAAACCGCCGATGGAGATGGCCACGTGGCAAGAGACTGCAGGTGACTTGTAGGGCCTGCGGGCATCCACCAGCAGCAGCCAGCCCTCAGTTCCAGAGCTACAAGGAACTGAATTCTGCCAACAACATGACTGAGCTTGGATATGGATTTTTTCCCCAGTCAAGACTCCAAATGAGCTTGCAGCACTGAACAACTAACTGCATGCGGCCTGTGAGATCCTGAGCAGAAAACCCAAGTAAGCCCAGAATTGTGGCCCACAGAAACTGTGTGATAATAAATGTGTATTATGTTAAGCCACTAAATTTGTGTTAATTTGTTGACAGCAACAGAAAATTAAGACACTCATTCTTCTAAGTCATATTTTGAAAAGTCAGGAAATGACAAGAGGGAGCCATACCATACCATTTTCAGTTACTGCAAACCTCCACAGTTACTTTTCTCTCTTATCTGACTAGATTTCCATCTAATCTAGTCATTTATCATCTCCTCTATTTATCTCCAGCTATCCTTTGGTGAGAGTATGAACAACAATTAAAAAAAAAAAGAAAACAGAACATATTATTCCATGTCCCAATTTTTTGCCACTAATAATTTCACCCATCTCACTAAATTATATTAGGTTCTATGTATAGTTGGGAGTGATTTAAATATCTCAAAATATTTTAAACAGGGAGGAGATTGATTATGTCAAATGACAAGAAGTTTATCAATAGGGAAGGCTCTAGGCTCTGCAAACTAAGACTCTAGCTCAGCTTCTCTGTAATTATTTTAACTATTCCTTTCCTAAGTTGATTTCATCCTCCAGCAGATACAGGAGTCACATCTAGACATGACACGTCTGGCATTCAAGGAAGGGCTATTCTTTTCATGCTCTGTTCTCTCTTCTTTCTCTCCCTCCAGAGAAACATTCCCTAGAAAGCCCCTGGCAGACTTTTTCATGTCTTATTGGCCACATATTTCTCCTAAACTGATCATTAATAAGGCTTAGACAGATCCTTACCCAGGGATAGGGTTGCCTTACCTGGAGGTTAGATAACATGATCAAAATAGTATTTCCTCAGTGGGAACACATAGAAATTGGAAGCTTGCTTAGGAAGAGATACTTGAAGAAGTTATACCTGCTTGGATAGTAAAGGTCAAGTAAGCAATATTTAGGCAAAATGGGCAGGAGAAACTGAAAGCAAAAAGTTAGGTATGTGAAAGATGATCAGATCAGGCTTGAATTAGGATAATTGTAGTCTGGATGAAGGGAGTCTTAGGAAAGGGAAACGTTATGTGAAATATTAGGGTGGTAAAATTAGCTGTTTTTTTTAAAATCTATTATAAAATATTCACATCCCCCAAACACTGCACAGCCCAACTTTCTGCAAATGGTTCACTTATAAAATTGAATTACATTTAAAGGTAATCTGCGAAACCTTGGAAATACACATTATTCATGTTAAAGGTCACAAATGAGTTAATTTCTTCTAACTAATCTGAATATTTCAGATTTGAGAGCAACTAAAAAGTGACCAGTACGTTAATTGCAAATACCAGAGATAATTGATTCAAAATATGAGAGCCACTTAAGCATGAACAGCCTTCATTTCAAGATAGAAAACCAAAAGCAGCAACTGTTAAAGCAAATTGTCCTCTTATAAAAATCCTCTTATATAATTTTAAGCTATCCATTCCTTTAGAAAAACCTTGAATTGGCATTGTGAAAAAATTCATGTCATTTAAATATCTAGCGTAAGGCTTTAAACTACGTATTGTACATGTGAATAATTTTGTAAAGTTCAAAATAATTATATATGACTCCCCATAATTAAAATAAAATTGTTAAATTAAAAAAGACAATTAAAGCTGGAGTAAAATGATCTGTGTTAAAATCATAAAATCGTCATTGCTCTAATTATTAGCACAATCCATTTTTAATCTATGACATTTATAAAGCAAGAAATTTTACTTATCCAGTCTTATTAGCATAATAATCATTGCACTTTACATAGCTTTAACAATAAATTACTTCCCTTATATTTAAGTTTTGCCCAGACAAACAGAATTAAATATGTATTGAACTGAAAGGTTAAAGCCCCTTCATTAATTCTGTTATTGTTTTTCATAAGCCAAATTCTCCATGTGGGTACCTCTTGACTTCTTAACATTGATTCTAATCATTTTCTAGTAATGAACCCCAGTCTGACATGAGATAATGCCTTTGGGCATTTTTACTTGTAAGAAACCTCAGCCCTTAACCCCTTTTACTTCATTTGCATAATCACTTGCATAGATCTTCCTACATTTGGGATTTGTCTGTGTTTTTCTACATTAAACTTCAATTTTAATATACTGGAACTATCCCTTTTTTGACTTTGTTTTTCTCAACATTTTCTTTTCATTGCCTCTACATGCCACACCCTCTGCCCCTGAGGTTTCTTCCTAATTGGCCTTCTTCCCTCCACTTGTTTGTTCCTCACTTAGAAGAGACTGTTAATGAGTTTGATGGACTTTCTGATGCACATGCGCGAATCACTATTAAAATCCCCTTTTTAGGCTATTGCACCCATGATAAACACTTCAGAAGTATCTCCGAACAGAAGTTTCCTCAGCTCACTCAATCCTACTTTCTATGGGTTCTAGACTATAACCTTGAGAATGAAATATGAACTCTCCCTTTTATTCTACACATTCTCCCTATTATATTTTCAATTGTTATACACAATTTAATTGGAAGAGCATTGTGATCCAAAGTAAGGATTTTTCAAACTGCAAATTATATGGGAATAAGTACCATATACCATAACTTTCTCTTTTCTAATGGGCACTGGGCTTCTTAGAGTCACCCTACTTCACTCAGCCCAACTGGGAGTTCATTCTTTTCTATTCTTTAAAAAAGTATCCTCACTGGTTCTCCCTGATTTTCCCAACAATTCATTTTCTTCCAAAATAATTTTCTTCATCTCAGTCACAGAGTATTTAATTTTTATCTCTTCCAAACTAAATTTAATTCTATCAGTTGCTCCTTTCTTCAATGATGAAATTTGAGCAACACAGCATTCTCCTTAGTATTCATCTGGGACTTTCCTTTTCTCCAGACTGAGGTCATGTCCTCAGACCCAGAGTCATGTAACTCCATTGGTTTCACTGCCCATTGATCTTTCTGCTATTGGTCAAGTATTCCGCTATCACATCAACCTTTTCACAACCTATATTTACTCCACTCATACATTCAAAAAGGATACACAAAGCTGAGGCTCTATGTATTTTAAATTGTGTTTAGAAAACAATGTAACTGGTCATATTTTCATATTAACCTAAATTATGTTCAAAATTTTTCATTAATTTCCCATTAAATTTAGAATAAAATGGAAACTTTTCATCATGGCCCTACAAGTTCTGCATTATTTGGCCTCAGTTTCTTCTCCATCTTAACTCTGATACTAATTGCTGCATTGCAGCCTGGAGAGGTCCCAGAAGCCACTTAGTGTTCCTCTTCCTCTCCTGGAATGTTTTGCTTGGGATGTTTGCCCATCTCTTTCTGATTTACTTATCTTTTTCAACTTAAATATCACCTATTCCTGACTAACATACCTAAAGTATGTCTACATGTATCACCTAAGACATCACCCTTTTATTTGCTTTACACAATTTGTAACTATTTTTCATATTTGTTTGCTTATTTACTGTAATTTCCTGTCTACAGAATGTAAGCTCCCTGAAAGTAGGGACCACTTTTGCTTTTTACACTGTTGTATTCTTGGCATTTGGCATAATATCTGGTCCATAGCAGAAACTCATTAAATGTTTGCTAAATAAATGGACAAACAGATGCATGTGTATAAAACAATGTCAATGCAAGTAATTAATTTATATTTTCAAGCTGATGTATATCAAATCTCATTCTCCCAAAATAAGCAATATAGAACTCTTGAAGCAGTGAGATATCTCCAAAATCTATTTGAAATTAGTGGACATTTCATCCAATGGACAACTTTAAATGGCTTACATTTTATAGGCTACAATTCCTAAATTCCCAAATGTTCTAAAATATCTTCCTTATTTTCTTTTTTGCAATGTCTCTTAAACCTAAATTAAATGGAGGGATTAGAAATAAAAGTACCTGGTGTTTCCAGGCAATTGAAAAAGACAATTTCATAGACTGTAAACTCCTTCATGAGACTATGAGCTCCTTGAGGGCATGTCTAACCAAATCTATGAAAACTCTTATTAGTGCCTATAAAATGTTACACAGCAATAGTTTGCCAATAGTGATGATAAATTGTTATACAAATCCACTTTGGAGTCTAGGCTATTTACAAATACTAGAATTGATAAACTAATTATGATTTTAAAAAATTTTCAGATTCAAATAAATGAAATCCATATTAAATACACATTTTCTCAATGTTTCAGTAATAATGAATACTGAGACACTCTCAAGTAAGTGCTCTGTGAGGCACAGTCATGCTGTTTGCTCAAAGGAAAATGTTTAAAGTAGCAATGTTCAATGCATTCAATGGCCTGATTATGTCTTAAGGGAAGACACACTTAAAGATTTTACTTATTGCTTAGAAATGATTCAAAAATATGAAGCCAAGTCTACAAGGAGGTAAATATGATGAGAGATTCTGTGGTCTTTATATGATATTAGGAGTTTTAAATGAGAAAAAAATAACAGGAAGACCAGGTACTGAGTAACATTTTACATGTCTTTGTTAGAGTAATATCTTGGAAGCTTAATTTATAACACATAAATGCTTTGGCCTTTGATTTAGAAAGATTCAGAAATGTAAAACCTCTTTCCTATAAACTTTTGAAAGCATTTTTATTAAAACTTTAAGTTAGCATTCTGCACATTTTATGTCCTACAGACATTTTGGTGAACTTGCAGAGGTGTTCAGAACTTCAGAAAACTCTTCCGTTGGGTAGTAAGTTTTGGAAAAATGTTCCCTGAGAGTTGGAGACCCATGATGTTTGAATAGAAGACATCTCTCAAAATGATTTTGATTACAGCAGATTGAGGAATGCATACAAAATTACATTTAGGCAACAATTCCCTAATAAAATCAGAAACTTTTATCTATAATGATTTTTCAGATGCAAATGGCAGGTAAGAGTATTAAAAGCAGTCATGAATGAAGTGGCCTGGAAGACTCTCATAAAGAAGGCCCATGCCCTCAGATAAATGCATCACCCATCCGAGAGGAAAAAGGGAACTTTTATCCATTAGTTCCTTTTCCCCATTGGTCAAGGATTCATCCCCAAAAGTGTTAATGTCTCTGAATTTGCAGGTTGCACAAGTGTGGACATTGAGAGGCAGCACCTGAACCTAGGTTATACCGGCATGAACCTATCAGATCCCACACAGCACTTTCCACTGCTACGGTGCCTTATATCTACCTATATAAAAGGTAGATGGGGCCAAGTGGGTCTGCAGCAGTACAAAAAAGGTGACCAATATAATTCCTAAAACAACTACTGATTTTTATTGGCTTGAATAAAAAAGGATCAAAAAGATCTCCCTTCGATATATACATTTATGTGTGTGTGTGCATGTGTACTAATAATCCCACACTATTAAAAAAGATTGTGTTTTTTCTTGTTGTAACCTTGGCAAGAATATTATACTAGTCAACTTTTTCAATCAAGAAATAAACGTACTTCTCATAGTTGGACAGAATTTTCAATGACAGCCAAATACCAAAATACCATCCAATTACACACACAAACACACAAACACACACCCACACACACGAGGTTTGTCAGATGAAATCAAACATTGTTAATTTCATTCTGAAAAGAATATGTATGTCTGTAGAGAGTTTTGTAGGCATAACCCCCCATTCTTGTTCATTTTTACTCAAAAAATAGTGATGTTAAGACCCTGAGGATTTATAACAACAACAAAAAAATTTACTCTACATTTTAATGAAAACTTAAAATTACATGTCTTAGGCCATTTGGGCTGCTATAACAAAATACTATAAACTAGGTAGCTTATAAACAACCAAAACTTATTTCTCATAGCTCTGGGGGATGGAAAGTCCAAAACCAAGGCACTGGCAGCTTTGATGGCTGGTAAGGACCTGCTTTCTGGTTCACAGATGGCACCCTTTCACTGTGTGCTCCATGGTGGAAAGGGCAAGGTAGTTCTCTGGGGCCTCTTTTATGAGGGTACTAATCTCATTCATAAGGGAAAATAAGTACAAAGATGATCCTCTGCTTATCATTATCAAAGCCAAATATGTACATGCATGCCATTTTATGTTGTCTAAAAAATTTGAGGAATATGCAGATATATGTAAATGTAACACTTAGATCTTCATTAACTTTTTCTAAATGAAGATTTGACTACAAGTTTGAAAACTTAATAAACAGAAGTTTTTGTTTTGGGGTGTATGTGAGGGTATGACCAGACAGAAGCTGGTTTGGGGAGAAGTTTCAAGAATGGGAAAGAAAATCTAAATATAAATTAAGTGAAATATTAATAAAATTATATAGAATTTCTGCTTATAATTCCAGAGAAATAAATTGGAAATCTAAAAGAAAAGAAAATGATCTGGCAAGACATGAATTGACAAAATTGACACTTCACAAAGTGAAAACCATGAGGATTTTTGAAATGTGATTAAAAATAATCAATTGGACAAAGTAACAGAACCCAATAGACTCAGAGATGAGTTTTATCTAATTTCTTAAGAGTAGATACTTCCAAACTTATTTAAGATATTCTAGACTATGCAAAAATACAGAAAGTTCCATGAAATTTTTATGAAGCCAGTATAACAGTAATTGAAAACATCTTAGATAGTTATGAGAAATGATCTATAGAATTATTTCATTGTGGATTATTTATGCAATTTTTAAATGATCCTTTAGAAAATAGAGTCCAGCAATGCATTGAAATAATTTTATATTATGACAAGTTAGAGATTACTCCAGGAATGTAAAGGTGTTTTAACATTAGGAAAAAACCTACCAACCTTCTCTATTGCATCAACAAATTAAAGGAGAAAATTCATATAACATATCAACAGATGCTGAATATTCATTTGATAAATTTCAGCAGACATGTCAAATTAAAATTCCATTTACAATAGGAACTGAAAAACCGGGATTAATATAATTATCTATCAAACATAATAGTAAATATGCTAAATGTGAAAATATTCAGAAGATAATTCTAATTAAAATCCCACACACCATGGGATGTTTGTTCTTACAATTATTTAATATTGTATCACAAAGAATATATAAAGCTGCACCATTTTGCTGATGATATATTTATATATCTTTTCAAGCTCAGAAGTTCTAATTTTAAATAATATACATATATATACATGTGTGTATGTATGCATATATAAGCATATGTATCTATGTTATGTTTCTGTGTTTGTGTGTGTATATTTACATATATTCAGTAGCTTTCACCTGTTCTTACAGAAAGCACCTAGAAATAAAAATGAGAAAAGTTATCCTATTCATAATAGTAGCACAATTTCAATCATCATAATAGGAGGAAAAACTAGGAAATAAAAATAAGTTAGGAAGAAGGCAGAGAAAACCAGCTAAAAGAAAACTATGGAATATTATTGAAAGAAATGAACTATTAAATTCACCTGATAAAAGAAAGATACATAATATCTTAGGATCAGAAGCATCAATTTATCCTTATAATAATAATAAACTTATTAAAGAAATATATTTTAATTTAATGCAATTGTAAAACTACAATTGTTTACTTTTAAAGCTGTATAAAACATAACTTTAAATATTCTTAAAACCTAAATGAAAGAATAAATTCTGGATAATAGCAAGGAAAGCATGGAAAAGAAGAGTGATGGGGCAGATCAGAGACTAGCCATACCAGATATCACAACATAAACCAAAGCCATTGCTGGCAGGCAGAATAATGGCCCCTAAAGATGGCCAGACCCTAAGACACAACACCTGTGAATATATATTACACAACATGGCAAAAAGGTGTGATTAAAATTAAGGGCCTTTTGATGGGGATAGTACACTAGATTACCCAGATGGGCCCAATTCCTTAAAAGCACAAAACCTTTCAAGCTGCAGAGAACAAAAGAAAAGAAAGTGGAAGAATGACTTGACTCACTGTTGGAAAATAGAGGAAGGAGGTCATAAGCCAAGAAAGTAGGAACCTTCTAGAAGTTGGAAGAGGTAAAGAAATGAATTTTCCTCAAAAGCCTCCAGAAAGGAACATGACCTTGCTGATACCTTGATTTTACCCCAGTGAGACCCATGTCAGACTTCTCTACAAAACTATAAAATAATACATTTACATTGTTTAATTGTCTAGTTTGTGGTAATTTGTTACAAAGCAGTAAAAAACAAAACAAAACAAAACAAATGCAACATTACAATCAATTAAATGCGTTACTGGAAAAAGAATAGTAAGCAGGTCAGTGGAACATAAGGTAATTTAAAATTGATCCCAGTTTACATAAGAATTGAGTATTTATCAAGGTGGCCATTCTATTCAACATGAAAGGGGAGATGGGAACTAGGTTATGTAATTGAGCTGCTGCAAGTTTTACCTGGAAGAAAACAAAACTGGATCCTTATCTTGGACCATGAATAAGGAAAAACTCCTGATAGATTTTAGCTTTAAAGGTAAAAGTAAACAATAAAATCGTATAAGAAATCCTTTGCTTAAGATGATATCTAGAAGAGATTTTCCAACATTTTCTTCTATAATTCTTACAGTTTCATGCCTTAGGTTTAAGTCTGTTATCCATCTTGAATTGATTTTTATAAGTGGTGAGAGGTAAGGATCCTGTTTCAATCATCTACATGTGGCTATCCAATTTTCCCAGCACCATTTATTGAATGGGGATTATTTTCCCCAGTGTATGTTGTCTGCTTTGTCAAAGATGAAATAGCAATATGAAGATGATTTTATATCTAGGTTCTCTGTTCTGATCCCTTGGTCTATATCTCTGTTTTTGTGCCATTACTGTGCTACTTTCATTACTATAGCCTTGTAGTACAACTTGAAGTCTGGTAAAGTGATGCTGCCTGCTTCGTTCTTTTTGCTTAAGGTTGCTTTGGCTATATGGGTTATTTTCTGGTTCCATACAAAGTGTAGAATTATTTTTTCTAGATCTGCAAATAATGATGTTGGTATTTTAATGGGGATTGCATTGAATCTGTAAATCACTTTGGGTAGTATAGACATTATAACAATGTTGATCCTGCCGATCCATGAGCGTGGTATGTTTTTCCATTTGTTTACATCCTCTGCAATTTCAGTAATTCATAGTTCTCCTGGTAGAGGTCTTTCAACTCCTTGATTAAATATACTCCTAGGTATTTTATTTTCTTTGTTCCTTTTGTGAAAGGTATTGAGTCTTTGATTTCTTAACTTGACTGTTGTTGGTATGTAGAAATGCTACTGATTTGTGTGCATTGATTTTGTAGTATGAGACTTTGCTGAATTTATTTATGAAATCTAGGAGTCTCATGGCAGAATCTTTGGAGTTTTCTAGATACAAGATCATCTCATCAGCAAAGAGTAATAGTTGGACCTCTTATTTCCCCATTTGAATACCATTCATATCCTTCTCTTGTCTGATTGCTCTGGCTAGGACTTCCAGCACTATGTTGAATAGAAGTGGTGACAGCGGACAACCTTGTCTAGTTACAGTTCTTAGCAGGAATGCTTTCAATTTTTCCCCATGTGCACATATGGAAGTAAAACTCAATGGAAATCAAGCAGGTGGGAGGGAGGAGGAGGGAATGGGTAAAATCACACCTAACAGGTACAATGCCCACTATCTGGGTTATAGGCACACTTATAACTTTGACTCAAATTGTGCAAAAGCAAAACATGTAACCAAAACATGTTACCACTGTAATATTTTGAAATTAAAGAAAAAAATAAGATCATTAGGTAAAAAAAAAGGAAGAAGCCAATCTGAAAAGCTATATACTGTATGATTCCAGCTATCTGTTATTCTGGATAAAGCAAAACTGTGGAGGCAGTCAAAAGATCAGTGGTTGTCAGGTGTTAGGTGGGAGGAAGGGCTGAATAGGCAAAGCACAACATATTCAAGGTAATGAAACTATTCAGTCTGAAACTATAGTGGCAGATATATGTCGTTATACATTTGTCAAACCCTTTAAAATATACAACCAAGAATGAACTTTAATGTAAAGTACAGGCTTTGGGTGATAATGATGTATCAATGTAGGTTTGTCTATTGTAACCAATATACCAACACTCTGGTGGTGGGATTTTGATAGTGGGCAAGGCTGTGTATTGGGGAGGGGCAGGATGTATACGAGAAATCTCTGTACCTTTCTCTCAATTTTGCTATGGACCTAAAACTGCTCTAAAAAATAAAATCTGTTAAAAATGCTTTAAAAAATAAAATCGTATAAGAAAAACTTGATTATAAATATATCATATATGACAAATATATAGAAGGTTGTTGACATGACTGTGGGAGAGATGATATAGGTGAGAGGGAAACAGAAAAGAACCATGTGAAAAAAGAAAGGAAAAACATAAACCTCTAAAGAGTATGTATGAATAGATATAATTTTATATAAGATTATATATGATTATATGTAAATTTTAATATAACATAACATAACATAAAAACAATTCATTGCACATGTGGGTCTCTTTCCTATCACTTTGTATATTTCAATTTTTATAATGTTTTATTGATAAATGAAGAATATTTGAATACCTATGTAAACTACTGTGAATTAGTAATGTGCTCAGATTGCATAGAACATAAAATGTAGAGAAAGATGCTTTTAGATAACAATTTCTTAAAGTTCTCAAAATGTGCACAGGTTGTTCAGTATTATTAGATGTTCATTCAAAACTCCTACTTGCCTGGAGTATCTCTGATCCTTATTTTATCATCCTTCCTCTGTTCTGTGCTGACAGCTCTCCAGTTGAAATTATCTTCTCCTTGCAGTTAAATTTTAACAATCCAGTTATCTTTTTCTCTCTTTATTATTCATCTGTCTTAAACCAAATGAGATGATTTTTTTTTCTTCCACTGGGACTTACTCTCCACACTTTTTAAAAATGAAAGTAAATTTCTTTATTATAGAATTGAATTCAAATCAAAAAAGGTCTGAACCCCATTTGAAAGACGGTTTTGTGACTAAAGAATTGAAAGGATTTCTTTATGAACAAGTGTCACCTTAAGACAGAGGATAAGAACCCTGAAGACAGCATTATAGTGAATCCCAAAGGTGCTCTCCTAAATAATGCTAATACAGCCAAGAAGCAGAGCAGGCAGAAGGATTTGGAAGGGCAGTTTACAGGAGCAAGTAGCACCACTTGCCCCCAGGATGGCAGTGGCCTTCATCTCTGACCTGTGGTCTGAAAAAAGGCATTATAAGGAGACATGATAGGCAATGAAGAACACATGAAAAGAAAGGTAGAAATGAAAAAAAGGAGGAAGACAAAGAGAAGAAACATAAGATCTCATGAAAATGATAACAGAATTTTATATGGAACAGGGCAATCAGCAATGTACAACCTGGTCTAATACTTACTATTTAATAAATTCAGACTATGTAAATGAATTTTGGAAATGAGAACTCTCCAAAAGCAGAGGTGATCTGGGATGGGCTCTACTCCATTCACACATTTCAGATGGCCTTCCTTTTTTGCCCCATTAGGACAGTGCACTACAGTGAACTGGTTTCATCAGACATCATGGATGGAGAGAGAGTAAACCAGTAGTATGGGGATATATACAACTCTGTCCCCTACTGCACCCAATGGCATCTTATCTGGTTATTAATCAAAGTTTCTCTCACATAACTCCAGTGGTTAAAGTGTGAGGCAGTGAGGATATGGCTGACATTCTCTAAGAAACAGTGACTCTTAGAAGATGATTGACATTTTGAACTTCAGGAAATTGCTTGGCCCTCTCAATTCTGGAAGTCTATTTGCAAATCAGAAGAAAATTAAGTGAACACAATACTGCTGCTAAATTTAGAAACTTGCTTACATATTCTGCAGAAAATATTCAGGGTCTACTTTAAATATCTACAGCTTATATTTCCTCTTTAATACCTGAGGCATTAACTCTATTCATTTCACTAGCTTCAGTGAATTTCACTTTCAGAGCATAACATTGCATTGAAAATGTGTCCTCTAACCTATGATATTTATGTATCATTTAATATGAAATTTATGAGGTTCCATTTCTGATTTCTAAATGGATGCAAATTAGAACATAAGAGTATTTATAGTCCTTCATTTCTAATCCACATACATAAAGTTTGACTTTAAAATGCCACCACCGTGCTTGTCTGTTTCATAGAAGCTATATGTATTTATATATCTTTTGTTTCTCTAGCATACTCTGAATTTCAATTTTTAATCTAATATTGGGGCCAGAATTGACTATAAAAATATTGTGCCATTGAGGGTAGAGGTGTATTGTTTTTCCTTTTAATTCCTGAGAACTTTATAGGTGCTCAGGGAAGTAGAATTTGTAACACATCATCATCTAACACTTTTCCTGTCTTCTTTGGAGATTGACAGTTAAAAATCTGTAAGATCTTTTTACTACTCAGATTATCTTCTGTGAGAGGAAATATTTTGTTCAGCTCCTATTTACATTGTTCAGACAACATGGATCTTTAGAAAATATGCCCTATTTGTTGAAAATACAGAAGTGTTTCTTTTTAGAAATAAATAGCTTATATTCCATTGATTTTAATAAACATTTTATGTTGGTTAAACACTGTGAACCATTTGCATTTCCACAGGTGATTATCTGGGTGGTAAAATGCAAATCTAAGATTCAGAATCATAAACAAATTTTTAGAAATTTATTTCAAAAGTGTTGAATGGTAGTGGTTAGACAAGTCTACTTTGAATGTAGTTATTGATTTCACAATGATAATTTCATTATGAAGAAATCTGCTGCAAAGGAACCAATATTTTTGTGTGCCAAATTTGGACAAAATACTTGATATGTTAGTAATTTTAGAATGTAATTATTATTGATAAAATATTGCCATATGAGTAATTTTGCTTCAGGAAATGAAATACAGAAAAATAACATAAATACTTCAATAAAGACATTATGGTATTGTGCATGCCTTCTCCAGTGTTCTCACATAAAGAAATATAAATAATAAAGCACAGGTAATAAATAACAAATAAAAAGAAATAATAAAAATAATTTAACAATTATTCATGGAAAACAAAATACCATTTCTCTCATCAGTATAAATTGTTTTGTCCACCAAGACTTTCTTTTCCTACTCACCATATAATGGTGAAATTTTAGACTATGTTTACCTTTTCTCTCTTCTTCTTTTTTCCTAGTCTTATCCCTAAATATAGGAAAGAACATTTTTGCCCTTCTTCCCAACCTAAAAGCCATCCTCAGCACATAGGTTTGGTGAGATTGTTTAGTATTTTTAACCGGATGCTGGCATTGGAAGGTCTTTTATTGTATGCCCATTTTATTAAATGAGTCCTTGTAACAGATACTGATACAGATATTTTATTAATATTTTCTTAGTGTATCCTATTTATTCTGCCTTAATTATTATAGAAAATGAGAAAGAAACATTAATTGCTCACCCTGTTTTCTCTCTTCTTCTATCTTTAGGCCTTTAGGCCTAGTTCACATTTTATTAGTTGGTACAAAGGCTTTTCCTTGAATATTTTCTTCAAAGGGGTTATATAAATAATGTATTATTTTCTGAGTTCTTACTGTAATATCCGTAATTGGTTTTTTTCCCACGGCAAGTGAGCATACCAGGATTCTTGGATTGCAGATCTTTTTGTTCAGCAGTTTACAAATGCTGTTAGTATTCTGTCATCTAGGGTTATAAATGAAAATTACAGTGCCAACCAAAGTTATTTTTTTCTATCTGTCTGGAAGCTCAAATGTTTTTCTTTCTCATGAGTATACAAGAAATTTAGTGGGTTATGTCTGAGGCTATACCATTTCTCTTCAGTCCTGTTTGGAAGTTGGTGAATAGATTCAATCAAACAGTCTCAGATCTCTCTTTACCTCAGGAATTTTTTCTTCTATCATTTCTTTAGTTATTGATTCTAACATTTATTTCCACATTTTTTCTGGAACTATGTTAATCATTTGTTAGTTCACCAGGATCTATCTTCTATGTCATTTTTTTCTTATAATTTATACCTCAGATAATTTGCCTTGGTCTTTGAGCTATTCTTTGCACCTTATTTTACAGGCCATGGATTTAGATCTCAAGTGAATATCTTATCTTTAAATCACCTATTAAATTGTTTAGTTGACAAATACCATTTTTCATTCCAACTTTATTTTATTTTTTGTGTGGAACTTTATTTTACCTTATGTTCTTTTGTCAGTACATTTTATTCAAGTGGCTATCTCATGTAGCAGCTGTGTTTTGATGGATAATTGTTGTCTTTTTCAGACTGATCACTTTCTCTGAGTGCTAGCTAATTTAGATGGGTGTTAACTTATCTGGCTTAGTTCATGGGGCTCATGTCTAATTGTCTTAGAGGGGCTGGGAGATAAAACAATCTCTTTCCTTTGGGCCATCAGTGAGGAAAAGGCAGGTTGCCAGGCTTTACTGAAACTCCCAAAGAAATCTCTCTGATCTCCCTACATTATTCCCATCCTGAGTCTGGTGAGCTTTGGCCCAGCTGTTTATTGACTTTGCGCCCAGAGAAAGCAGATATATTCAGACAAGGCCATCTTACCACAGCTTCTACAATTTGTGAACCAATACCTTTCCAGGATATTCCAGCTTCCACGCCTTTCTCAAGCTTTCAGTTTTCAGCCTTACTTGCCTACACTCATTAACCAAAGGCACAAACTACCACAAGGCTCAGGAAAATCAGGTTGATTGGGGCTGGGATTAGAGGGGAAAAATCAGTCTATGTTCAGATTGCATGTGCCCTGTTTGTTCTCAGGACTCTATCAAAGGGTCATTAAAAAGCTAAAATATACAAGTTTTATTAGTGTTAAGCTATATGCAATTAGATCACAGTGCAATGTATGTGTATCTGTGTGTATTTATAGGAATGTATTTATATTTCTCTATTAAAAATGGCAGATTATTTATAGAATTTTATTTCTAGCCCATAGAAAGAGAGATACATAGTCGTTTGTTTTTTAATTTTCTTCCTTGTGTTTTGGTGTGTTTTCCAAGTTTTCTAGCAAGTATGTACATGTGTGTGCATGTTTGTGTGTATACACACATATATATAAGTTATATAATCACAAAAGATTTTTATAACTCCTTAGGTGTTCAGAGTATAGGCTAAGATTTGTTAACTTATTTTGTCTACTATATTTTTTAGTTTAAAGCTCTGAGGTCATGACTAGATATTTGAATTGCTTTTAGATATTTCATTCATCTAGAATTATTTTAAAATTGTGAATTTCTTGCTTATTTTTTTAAATTAACAGGAAGTAGCTGTTGAAGTTTTATCTACTGATAAAGACTACATTTTCTATTAATTTTGAAGCCCGCATTACTCTAGTCTCTTATCAAATACAGCTTTGCTTTCCTTTTTTTTAAATCATATATGAAATTATATATTTCAGCAGTCAGCTACAGAATCCTGTTGAGAAAGATAAATTATCTCAGCTGGACAAAACTCTACTAAAGTACTGAAATGAATGAATGGCAGAAACACTAAGAATGAAATTTAGAGTATAACCAAATAGTTCTTAGGTAACAGTGATTTAAAAGCTAATGTCACCTTTTGGAAGGTATAATGTATAGGTTTGACCCAAGCAAATACATGTTACTAATATTCATGGGCTCTTCTCCATTTCTTGAAGTAAAGTAATGTTACTGTTCTTTATTTAATGTAAAGCTTAATTTTTTAAATCTAAATCATATTCTTAGACTCCATGTAAGGGGAAAATAATTTATAGATTCAATCTAACATTTCTTATTCATAAAGTTGGAAAAAGTTAAAGAACAAAGTTTTATCTTATTTAGCAGTGGGTCTATGATGCATCAGATTCTAAAAATCTTCAAGGTATTTCTATCAGAGTGGATGTTTACTAGCCTTCCTAATTTTCCTAGGGAGTAAGGCAGTCATTTGTCTCAGTGGAATTGGAGACCCATATTATTTTTCCCTTTATTTGGGGTCTTACCAGGTTGTATTTTAAATTACATTTTACATATTTAATATCTTGGTAAGTTTTGAATAATTTAAGGGAAGATGTGTTTGGACCATCAATTTGGCTCACTGCTTAAATGAAGGATTAAATACTAAAGTAATTTGTAACAAGGGATAAGAAATCAAGAAAATAAGACAAGCAAGTGCAAAAACTAAAAGCCAATACAAAACAAAATAAAAACTCCAATCAACTGTATAAAATAGGCAAAGGAAACAATTGGCCAAATTTTTAGCTATTCCAACAAAATGAAGTAGAGTTTTGTTTATTTTGTCTGAAAAAGCTTTTCTCTGCTTTATGATATCATATAAATGTATTAAGTCAAACTGTTATTACCACAACAATGGTAGAAGTAAAACACAAATTTAATTTTAAAAAAGGGAATATTATCTCTTATATCAGTCAAAATTATACTCCAACTAATAAATAGAATTGCAGAGATTTAAATAAATTAGGGGATTATTCATTATTACAGGCAATCTATAACTGGTTTAAAATGTCTTTAAGGTCAGGTGTGGTGACTCACTCTTATAATCCCAGTACTTTGGGAGGCCAAAGCAGGAGAATCACTTCAGCCCAAGAGTTCAAAACCAGACTGGACAACATAATGAGACCCCTTTTCTACAAAAAATATTAGAAAATTAGCCAGGTGTGGTAGCCCACCCCTGTAGTCCTACCTACTCGGGAGGCTGAGGCAGGAGGATCACGTGAGCCAGGAGTTCTAGGTTACAATGAGCTATGATCGTACCACTGGATTCTAGCCTAGGCTACAGAGTGTGACCCTGTATCTCTTAAAAAAAATGCTTTAAAGTCATCAAAGAAGCATCTACCATAAATCGTATGTGACTATCATCCTAAAGGTTGCCACATGATTCAAAGATAACTGCTGACGCTTCACCCTTCACAGTTGTTACAGACAGGGAGAAAGGGACTAAACAGAGGACTTTTACTTAAAGTGTGTTGGTCACACAACTCTTCAAGGAGGATGTAAATGTAGCTTTTGAGTGCAGCACCTTGCCAGTATTCTGATACCAAAAATGGGCAGAAGGATGGAGAACAGGTAGACAACCAGCCTTTTACACCATGTTGCAAGTCCAGAGAGAATCTCTATTATCTTGAATAGACTCTTGATTCAGAATAGCATGTGGAAATTTAAAAGTGATACCTGGTATTGGAATCTACTTACTTGGGATATAGATATTCAGATCAAACACTTGATCAAAGGATAATTTATTTTTTTCTAAGAACTGTTCTGGTTATATCATAAACTTAAGTCACTTTTGCTGAAAGACAAAGAAAAGGCAAAGTTCCTGCCTTTAAGAATAGTAGCCTGATCTCTGGTTAGCCTTACTTACCAATATTTACCTGGTATTTACCAAGAATATAATTTGTACACTTTAGAGATTATTTTGGCTTAAAATATATTATTCACCCACACAGGGCTGACTTCATGGGTGTGCGACTTGTGCAGTCACCCAGGATGCCTCCCTTAAAAGGACGCTGTCCCAATTCTACTGTTGCCATCTTAAAAAAATTCTTAGTAACTTTTTAATGCAGGGAAGGGGGGCTGCATTTTCATTTTGCATTAGGAACTATTAATACAAATTATGTAGCCAGTCCTGTTCTCACATAACATAGCAAAACTGCTCAGAAAGTAATCAGAAACAGCAGTTTTGAACGTGTGTTATCCAGGGAATGAAAAATAATTGTCTACTACTGGTATAGATTAAATATATTTATGTTGCCATAGGTAACATTTACTAGACATTGTAAATACCCCACAACTTAGAAATCACATAAATTGTAACCCTGGAGCTAATTAAATTCAGCATCTAATGGAGTGAAATTTATTGACAGCTCACTAAAATGAATTAAGAAAAGCAGTAACTGCAGTGTGTTAAAAGTAATAAAATGTTGATTTTTTTCCCCCTAAGCTCTTAGAAGATTATTACAAAATTGCTCTAGGCCACTCAGTTAATATGCTACACCCAATTACTATTCTTAAATCAGGGAGGACATGTCTATTTATTGAAAAGTAACTTACTTGTTATTGTTTCTAATTTTTATTCATACTTAAGAAATTGAACACTTATTAAATACTGAAATTGAGCAAGGCACATCAGAGATGGCAGGTTAATGACATGCAAAGACCAATTTGCATTGTATTATCTCTGTTTTCAGGCACTTTTCATTTCTAACATAATTTTAACACAGGGAGCACAAATCTATGCAACCTTCTTCAGATTTAATTTTTTAAAGCTGAAATTTTTCACAAAGAGTTTTATGGGCAAATATAGACTCTTATTCACTTTACAGGAATGAAAATCCATTTGAAAACTCTTTTTCAAGGACAGTGAAGATTATATCCAAGCCCCAACTGTTCAAGGAAATTAAAAAAAATTTAAAGCTGTTATCCATAATTGATTCATATCATCATGCTGTGTATTATACAAAAGATGTTCCCCTGCCCTCTTTTATTCTACAATCAAAGAAATTCCAAACAACAAAAAAAGGAAAGAAAATATATAGATGGTAGCACATAGAGCTAAAACAAGAATGTAATCTGTGCTACTTTAAGGAAGCATAAGAAACTAAAATCTAAATATCAAGGTAGAGAAATCAAGGTAAATTTTTAAATTGTATAAAGTAGTCATTAATTATGCCTATCAAAGCATTAGGTTGAAATGTTTTGTTTTATTTTAGTGTTTCAGGTTTTGTTTGTTTGTTTCTTTTGGGGTTTTTAAATGTTTTAGACTAGGGAATTCCCTTAAAATAGTTAAATGTACAAGATTAACTTTGTAAACCTATGGCAATATTTCACTTAGGTACAGGGAGTTTGTCTTTACCATTGTCAGCCAGGAAAAGAAGACACAAAATGTGCTTTAACAAAGCTGTTAGCCCACTGTTTATAGTTCTAATGTAATGTTGCATCTAATGGACATGTCAATTAGCTTGGTTGTAGTGATCATTTCAGCAATACATATGTATATCAAAATATCAAGTTATTCACTTTAAATACATATAATTTTTATTTGCCAATTACACCTCAATAAGGTTAGGGGCTAAAGCAGAGAAAAGTTCAGGCTTTGCTCCAATTATTTGACTAATTAACACAATCCTCTACTTTGTTTTATTAGTCAAGATTAATCCTTTAAAAGTTGATGATCTGGCAAAAGAATGTTATCCTCATCTTGTACTAAATGAACACAGGCTAATGTAAAACTAAATGAATTCTAAAAAATGGAGCAGCAGGAGTCACAAAAGCAGAAAACTAAAATGATTAAAGGCAATCCATCAGACGTAAAAGAATTCTGCTGTCCACAAAATTCTTAAAGAACCTTCTGAAGGAACTATTTTTGCATCATGTAAAAATGCAATGTTTCCTATGGCATAAATACCATTTTATATGCTATTTTAAGTGTGAAAACTATAACTTTTCACAGTACCATACTAAAGCATTGGCAAGCATCCCCGTTCTCAAAGGGAGTTTAACCTATGTTTACCTTGATTATCCATGATACTGAGAAAGGAAGATAAAGATATTTAAATTTTGAGATCTTTATATTTTAGAAAAGTCACACCAGAAAACATAAATATATTATTATATAAGCTTGGAAAAAACAAGAAATTCAACTAATTTAGAATCGATGCTTTCTGAACTTTTGTGAGAAGATGTTAGAGAGGCCATCGGGTCCAGAGTAGGTAGGATTATCTTTCTTTATCCTAAAGATAGATGGGGAGATATCAATGTATGTCCATAAGGAGAGGCTCAGTGAGCTAATCCTTCTCCCTTTGCATCCATTGCTTAAAATAAGAATCTATAGCTAACCACGTATGACACCCAGACATAACTTCTATGTAACTCTTTGACTAAACAATATATTATTAACTGTATAAGAAATGTAATCTTAGAAAGATTATGATACCCCCCTCGAACATAATAACAAATGTGAAGACCATATATATAATCTGAAAAAGCAGATCGAAATATGTAAACTTCAAAAACAAAAATAGAAAAGAAAAAACTACTCAGTGCTTTTATTGGGGGATGTGGAAAATTTGCATTTTTTTCTATTCTAAGGCCTGATTATCCTATATAAAATTATATTTTTGTAGAAAAGTGCTGCATTTTTCTGTCTCTGCCCACCAATAAGATAGATAGAATCATGGCACCTGGAACCAATCATAAAGCAGAGCCTGCAGCCCACATGTTAAAAATAAATAAATAAATAAAAACAGTAAAGATTCAGAAAAACGGAAGGTGTTAACTTCTTCATCTTCTTCTAGGTACGCTGTAACTACATATATGAATAACCATAGTCGACAAAAGCTCCTCGTACTGAATTTAGGAGACCTTCCTGTACCTTATTTTCCCCAAATGAACTAAAAGCATTTATAGTGGAAAGAGAGTTTCCAAGCAAACTAGTTCTGCCTTTCTGCCAGAACAGAAGTTCCTTCCACTGACTGCATAAATACCTCAAGTGACAGACAGCTCTGTTCACGGCTGGACAGTTTGTGGAACCAAATTCTTCCCCCTTTTAACAACCATCCATTACACCTAATTTGGTTGCCTGCAGTAACATAGAATTAGTTTTAATTCCCTTTTAAACTGAGTTACCACCACATATTTGATCATATTTGTTCTGTTTTTAATTTGTTTTCTCTTGTACATATCTACACATCTGGGTCTTTCAACCACCCCTACAAAGCCTTATATAATCAGACCCCTGCCTACCTCTTTGGATTGCTCCTGTTCCACTTTCTCTTTCACACACTATACTCCAAGCGCACTTATTTTTTTGTTCCCTGAACCCAGAATATTCCTGCCTAGGCTTTCATGCTTGTTGTTCCCAATGCCCTGTGTCTCCAGATAGTCACAAGGCTAATTCCTTTGGATCTTTCAAATTTATGTATAAATGTTACCCTCTTTTCTATATAACACATCAGTATTTGAAACTATTTTGTTTACTTAGTGATATTTTTTTTTCTATTTCTCCCATACATGAATGGAAACTTCATAATTATGGGAACCTTGACAATCTTACTAACTTCTGAATCCTAAAGTAAGTAGAACAGTTCCTGGCACATAATATGTATATAATAGAGATTGGTTCATGAGTGAATAAATGAGTGTGTATGTGTATAAAGCAGAGCACGCAGCCCACCTTTTAAACAGATGACCTACAATCCATATTCCACATAGCAGGCAGAGTGTTCTTATATAATTATATTTCCAAACTCAATTAACTACAATTATTTCCAAACTGCAATCTTGTGTTTGCAGATATCAAAGGACCTCCCATTTGGGATCAATGCACATAGTCGCCTGGGTTATGAATTACACAATTCTGTAGGCTGTTATTTCGAGAGACTACAGTAGCCATTACCCACCCATTGGAGTTGAGCACTGCCAAGGCCCTGCCCCATTGTTCCTAGGATTCAATGCAAACTTCAATACCTGGCTTATAGAATTATCAGTATCTGGGTGCAATACTGTTCTTTCTTTATCTTTCCTATTCTTCTCTTGAAATTACTCACCAAACTTTCTGATTTACTTTCATTTTCTCATGACACCATGCTTTCTCTGTTCTTCTAAGCCTTCTACAGAGAATAATTTATGTTTCTTTTTTTACTTTTTGGTTGTTTCACACACCGTTCCATCTGATTCTTTTATTTTTATTTATTTTTATTTATTTTTATTTATTTTTTTTGAGACAGAGTCTCACTCTGTTGCCCCAGCTAGAGTGCCATGGTGTCAGCCTACCTCACAGCAGCCTCAAACTCCTGGGCTCAAGCGATCCTCCTGCCTCAGCCTCGTGAGTAGCCAGGACTACAGGCATGCGCCACCATGCCCAGCTAATTTTTTCTAAATATTTTTAGTTGTCCAGCTAATTTATTTCTATTTTTTTAGTAGAGACAGGGTCTTGTTCTTGCTCAGGCTGGTCTCAGACTCCTGAGCTCAAACGATCCTCCCGCCTCGGCCTCTCAGAGTGCTAGGATTACAGGAGTGAGCCACTGCGCCCGGCCCTTGATTCTTTTATTTTTTAATTGTTTTTCATTTTTTTATTTCAAAATATTAAGGAGGTTTCACTGTTTTTGTTACATGGATACCTTTTATAATGCTTAAGTCAGGGCTTTTCATGTGCCCATTACCCATATAGTGTTCATTGTACCTGACAAGTAAATATTTACCCCTCTCATCCTCCTCTTTCCCCCTCCCCCTTCTTGATTTCCAATGACCTTTACATCTCTTTGTGCCCCTGTGCCCATTAATTAACTTCTAATTATTAGAGAGTACAGGTGGTGTTTGTTTTTTCATTCCTGAGATATTTCACTTAGGATAATGGTTTCCAGCTCCATCCAAGTTGCTGCAAAAAACATTATTTCATTCCCTTTTATGGCTGAGCTTTTGCATATCAAAGGGAATGATCAACAGAGTAAATAGACAACCTACAGAATGGGAGAAAATATTTGTAAACTATACATCCAATAAAGGGTTAATATCCAGAATCTACAATGAACTCAAATCAGCAAAAAAAAAAAAAAAAAAAAATTAAAATTAAAAAGTGGGCAAAAGACATGAACAGAAATTTTTCAAAAGAATATAGACAAATGGCCAAAAAATACATGAAGAAATGCCCCAAATCACTAATTATCAGGGAAATGCAAATTAAAACCACATTGAGTGGTCTGACCTTACCCATGTCAGAATGCCCATTATTAAGTTAAAAAGCAATAGATGCTGGTGAGGATGCAGAGAGAAAGGAATTCTTATATACTATTGGTGGGACTGCAAATTAATACAACTTCTATGGAAAACAGTACAGAGATTCCTCAAAGAAATAAATGTAGAACTACCATTTGACCCAGCAATCCTACTACAGGGTATCTACTCAAAGGGAAAGAAGTCATTTTATCAAAATGACACCTGCACTCGAATGTTTATTGCAGCACAATTCACAATTGCAAAGATGCAGCATCAGCCTAAGTGCCCATCCATCCACGAGTAGATTAAGACTATGTGGTATAGACATATGGTATAAGACTATGTGGTATAGAGGGAATACTACTCTTCTGATTCTTAAAGTTGATAAAGCTCCTTCTTATATGTTCTCCTATTTTCTCTGCTTTTTCTCACATAAAATTAATCACCTTATTGCGATTTTCAACTGTCGTTTTGTTTCTGCGGTAAGGCAGGGCTGTGTTTGTCATATTCATCATTACATCTCTAGTATCAGGCAGGGAGCCCAATGAATCTATTCACATGAATGAATAAATAGTCATAACATACTTTCCAAATGCCATACCATCTTGGCCATTTTTCTTATGTGTTCTCTATTTCATCATTACCCAGTTTTGTAATACATAACTCACAATTGCTTTTTATTTGTTACAGAATTTCACCTTGTGCTGACCAATGCAGAAAACAGTGGCACAATGTTCTAACATCAATATAGTCTATAGCATAATTCAGCATATTACTACTTTTCCACTTTAAAATTTCAAAAATATTATTCTTCTAAATCTGTGTTGACTAAACTCATATTTTATAAGATCATCTCATCTCCATTTGATCAGTGCCTTCTATTATATTTCTATTTCATAAGTATCCTTAGCAAATATACTTATTTTCCCTTAATATATGGTTTCAAATAAAAGTTTGCCTAGAAATAATAGGCAAAATATATTTAGGCCCATTACCTCAGTTTTAGTAGCCCTAACCGGAATCCATTTTTCATCTGGTGTCATGTCTAGTAAAGAAACTTAACTTTCATGTGGCAATTAGATTTATTTCTGTGACTTTAATAGGACATTATCAGATTTTTGAATGTCCCATATTGTGACACTGATGGCCTCATCAGTTATAAACAACCCAAGCCTCTGAGAGCAAGATAAGGGGCACTTTGTCACTTGGTGCTTCCCCTCTGCGAAAGTCACTCTGCCATCCATCCTGTTTTCTGAGCAGATCACTGAAAGCAAATACATCCTATTTCTTGCCATCGGTCTATTTTTAAAAAGCCATATACTCCCTATAACTTAATGTTCCTATAAAAGAAATTTTTCCCATGGGCAAATTCTTTAATTTTTAGAAGCAGTGCTATTATCACAGAAATCCCAGTACCAGCCTTACGATATATATTCAAAGTGATATCATTTGAGTTGACTTATTATTCAAGCAAATGGCTCTCTGGATTTTTAAAGTCAGGTAGACCTGTGCTGCTACTGTAATCTGATTATAAGCTAAGACAAAATTTTAATTTATTTTAAATGGCAACAAATTCAAAATGCAAATCAATGTCACTGTGATAGAATCAGATGCCTTTCATACACAGAGCAGAGAAGGTAAGAATGATTTTCTTTGAGTATTATCTTTTAAGTATAAAATTAAGAACTAGATATTAAATCACACAGACCAGCTGATCTTCTTAAGAAACTCAATGAATATGAAAGCAAAATGAATGACATGAGAAGTATTAGACCTCAGCGAACCTGAGCAAAGAGTGGGGCAGGCTGAGTATGTGAGATAAACAGCCTGGAGAAGAAAGATGGAAAAGGGGACAGTGACTGGGAGCTGCAGAAAAGATACCACTCAGGCTAGCAGCAGCAGGAGAGGGAAAAAGTGTGATAAAGAGCTTAAAAAGGTAAAAATGCCCATCAAGTTTCAGATGGCAGATGTCACCGCGTATGAGTCCACGGTGGAATCATGGCATAAGATAGAAGAGGATGCCAAATAGAAATAAATAATCACAGACTATATAAAAGTCAGGAAAGGGTTTTGTTAGTTACCACTTTATTTGAAAACAACTGTGTTAACAAGACAATGATGAATATTCTAGGACAAACATAAAGGGCATTATTGAAATGGTAGATATCAGTCAGGGGAATTGGAAATGAGCTTTCTTTAATTAGGAACCGGAGTGGAATAACAAATGTTAAAGCGACATTTGGAGATACTAAAGATGAGACAATATGTTTTCATATGTTACTATTTGCTGATGGACCTGATGATGCATTGCTGCAGAGGAACTTAAGGAGTGAATAATAGTTGGCCATCTGGTTGCAAACTTTGACAGCTTCTGAGGATAGCAATTCATAGGAGCAAAGAGTAAAGAAAATAGAGTTTTACCAACTGCATCAAAGTTATATGGGAGTAAAGGGGTTGTCTTCTAATGAAGATAATTACCTCTTCTTGATAAGAGATGAAGGCATGAACCTACAGCTGGATAATAAAAAATTCTTCTAGTGCAGAACAGCAGAAAATTATATTCAATTCAGGTCCTATGCATTATTAACTCCCTCGAAATTAGAGCATTTCTTTAGTCTCTGGTGAGGCAGAGGCGTGTAATGGAAAGATCACAGGCTTTGAAGTCAGATAAACATGGATTCAAAATCTGACTCCACCATCTACAAGTATGATTTGGAGCAAATATGTTAACCAATCCTCGTATTGAAAATGAAGACATCTCTTCCTATGTTGCAGGGTTTTGAATGGTTAAAAAAGATGAGTATGTTAAATGACCACCACCGGTGACTTGCATTAATTATTCATTTGACAAATATCTTTTGAGTGATGTCATGTGCTAGGCATTATGCTAGTGTCTGAATATGCAAAGGTGATTAAAAACCGATTAATCCCTCCTCCCCTCATGTAGCTTACAGACTTATGAGACAGTCACTAATCAGACAATTATGAAACCACATGTAAAAATAGCAAGCATGGTAAGTGCTGCAAAGAAAAGGTACATAAGATTATGAGAGTAGTAATATGATTCTTTCATGTACTCAGAGGGGTCAAGGGAGGCATCTGAAAAGTGACAATTGAGCTGATATTAGAAGGTCAAGCTGGAGTCCA
>CAUYPO010105948.1:0-22701 GCA_963574435.1 Cheirogaleus major
ATGGGTTGTGCAGATACACTGCGTAGCCACGCCCATCACTAGGTCTTATTTTCGGGGTAGGGCTTCTATTGCGCAAATGCTTAGAAATTCTGCGAGGGCTTATTTTATGGGTAGGTCTTATTTTCGGGGAAACATGGTATCTGTCTTTGCCTACAGAGGCCACTGGTGTCCCCAGTGTGGGGTCCCTCGGCCTCAGCCGTTTGGCATGCAGAACTGCACACGAACCCTGGTAGGAGGCGCTGCGTGTCCTGTTTGCCTTGTGTGCCTATAACACTCTATAAATTGTGTTCTAAAACATGCGTTCCTGTGCAACTTGCTCTTGTCCCTGAGCATTTTGTTTGAGAGATTTATTCATATTACTAGAGGTAAATATAAGTCTTTCTGTTTTTACTGCTTTTCGACTATACTGCCATTTGTTTATCCAGTTCTCCTTCTGATGGACTTTCAGCTTGTTTCTAACTTTCTGCATTTGAAAATGACTGCTGTGGATCCCCTTGTGTGTCCTGCTTAATCTTAGACATTCTCTAGAACATAGACTCGAGAGGAGAACCACTGAGCCCTGGGGCCTGCCCATTAGGTACTGCTTTTTCACGTTTCATTGCTAGAGAGCCAGCTCCTCGCAGGTTAGGATACTGTCTCTTATGGCAAGAGGGGTTGGATAAGGGAAGATAGAATCAAACAAAAAATATTAGCATCTCGGTAAAATGAAGTTTTGCCAAAGAAGTGTCCCTGAGTTTATGGAGAGGAGGAAAGGACAGTTGCGAGGGGTGTTCCGAGGATGCCGATGCTGCTCTGAGCCCGTGCACGTTGGCAGAGGAGCCAGGCGCAGAACGCTGACTTTCCTGGCAGCTGGAGGCCTTCCCTCTGGAAACACACCAGCTCAGCAACCAAGACACAGCATCATTCCCGAGAGGCTTTTGTTTTTGTCTCCCTTGTGCTGGCAGGTTATCGTTCAGCGTCCGGAATCTGACCCTGGAGACACAGGCAGAGTTTATTTTAAGACTCAGCTAGTCGCCAAGGTCCACACCCACCTGATAAGCAAAGCACAAAAGTGGGTGACCGTTCCCAGAATAGAAACTTTTGCTCCTAGTACATCCAGCGTCCCCGAGTATGTGGCTGAACGCTGGCTGTGCCCAGGGGGCCATGCGCTCCCTCGCCGGCGCCACCTACACTCCACGAATCACTGGTCACTTTTCTTCCTGGTGCTTCCCTTGTCCTGCCCATGCAGTGGGGTGCAGCGTTTGCTCTCCGGGGACCGCCATCAGAGAAGGACACTCGGGAAGCCAAGACAAGGCAGTCATAACCTAGCCTTGGACAGAGAGATCAGAGAACGTTTCTGGCAGAAGAAAAGCCAGCTTGGAAAGAGACCAAGAGATGGGATGCCTGCTGATGTCCCTGGAAAATGGCACCTAAGTGATGGTGGGGCAAGGCCGCCGGTCCTGGTGCTGGGGAGCACATGCTGAGTTTGGCCTCAGCGGATCTGTACTGATGCAGAGCTTATGACTCTCCACCGAGTGGTTCTCACACATCGGAATCCCCGGGAGGACTGTTGAAAATGCAGAGTGCTGGGCCACACCCCAGGTCTAGGGTGGGCCTGGGGAACTTGCATTTCTCTGGTGCTGTTGCTGCTGGGCCTCGGTCCACACTTCAAGAGCCACTGTCCCGTTGGGATAGACTTGTGTTTTTAGTAGAGACGGGGTCTTGCTCTTGCTCAGGCTGGTCTCGAACTCCTGAGCTCAAACGATCCTCCCACCCCAGCCTCCCAGGGGGTTAGGATGGCAGGTGTGAGCCACCATGCCCAGCCCTGTTGGGATAGATTTGTAAAGATCAAGGTCCTTGTAGATCGGCGAAACCATCTGAGTCTACCGGAAGACCAGAGGGCGCGTTGATAGCACCCCTCACTTCTAGCTTTACCTGGAACTCGAAAGAGAGCCACCCAAGAGAAGACTGGGCTGTCAGCGCCAGGCTTTCAGCGGAAAGAGCAGGAGCCGCAGGCAAGCCCCTCCTCATCTGCCACTGTGTTCACCCACCAGGGTGGCATGGGTGGGGAGGGGGACAACCCTCAGCCTCCCCACAGCCCCCCACCATCGTGAGATTTCTCAGCTAACATCTATTCCTGTGTCCCCACAGAAGAATACGAGAAGCTAGAGCTTCTCAGAGCATTGTCCATAGATTACCTGGGAATATTAATTTAAAATAAAAATAAAAAACTGCTTCCTGAGACCAAAGTTTTGGAGCCAGAGCCCGAGAGCCTGCATTTGCCGGCGTGCATATTCCCATCCAGCACGCCAGAGCCGGGAGGCAGCTGAGCCAGCCCTGTCTGTGTGGACCTGACGCCTGCCATTCCCGCGGCTCTGCGCCAGGCTGCCTCACGCACTGAGCAATGCTCAGCTCAGCTCTCAGCCCAGCTGGCTCTTCTATGGGGCACCCTGAAGAGCCGTGGCTTCCACGGGTCAGCATGCCGTAGGCGGAGACCATCACTGCAGAGTAGTGGCAGTGGCAGGGGCAGCAGCAGCCAGAGGGCAGCCCTCGAGGGCAGATGCACGTGGGTTTCAGCACTCATATCCAACGCACATTCATCCTGTGAGGTGGTGGAAGTGGGAACACAGAGTTCAGATTCTTTGATAGATTAGCCACCCCCTTAGGGACCCGAAATCACACGTCATTTTCTACACTTCAGAGAGAATGTGGGCTATGAACCCCACCCAAAGATGTGCACACTGTGACTTCCTGGGGACTTACTGCCCCTCTGTGGGAAGAGCGGCAGGCTGGTGTTGTGTTGACTCCTTAAAGAAAGGAAAAGAACTTCCCTGGAATGTAAGTGGCCCCAGGTCTGGTCCTCCTTTCTCCCAGGGGCAGGAATTGGCCCTCGTGTTATGGAAAGAGGAGGGTGTCAGCCAGATGTGGGTGCCCCCAGACACCAGGCAAAGAGAGCACAGCCCCACAGCTTTCCCCTCTGGTTCCCATCTATGAGGCCTCAGAGAGTTTGACACCACGAGTGCCCCGGGCAGCCCACCCACTGCCCGTCTGCGGAGAGTCCTGTCCGCAGACACCCCGCTGACTCACTGCTCTGCACACGACCAGCACAGACTTGTTCTGATCAGCCTCCCAGAGACCAGTCTATCAGTGCTCAATAAATACACATCAACCTGTGCTTCCAGGGATGTCGAAACCTGTGAAGCTTATCTTCCAGTCCTGAAAACAATGCAGAGGCAATAACCAGGAAAATAGCATCTCACGCTGCTGACACCTTGGGGAGAGCCCTCTGCAGGGAGCAGCTTCCCACATTCTTCCTGGTCCACAGTTGTCAAATGCTCTAACAACTTCCACAAAATCAGAGTCTTGTATGTAATCTGAATGCAAGCTATTAAAGAGCTAATTTTCAAGGTTTGATGAAGTTTATCCCTAAAGCAGAGATTTTCTAATTTTACCAGCAAGTTTTACTAACTTGTGCTATTTTACACAATGTACTGTGACTATAGTAATTTCCTGGCACTGTCTACTAGTGTAGACTATGTAAAAGGTTAAATAGGACAGCATTGCCACCTCCTAAGAATGTGATACAATATTACACAAGAATATTGATCACAGCAAGTATGTCACTTAACATGAATGATTGAATAATTTAGGAATGACATTGAGGATGACTTAAATCAAGTAGGAAAGCAAATGAGACACAGAGTGGCCAAAGATAAAGATGGGAATCTTAGAACCACATTTCTCTCCTATGACATGAAGGGGGCCTGACTCATAATAAATTCTAGGGTATTTTGGTTTCCCCTCTGATTTAAAACGCTCCCAAAGGTAGATATTTCACTATGTCTCTCTCCTGTTGGCAGATAACTTGGAGAAGTCTGGAATGCAGGAAGTCAGGAAGAGGCCTTGGCCAGAAGCAGCTAGATGGCAGCCTGCAGCCGCTCCGGCTCCCTTCCCCATTTCCAGGGGCACACAGGGTGGGCAGCTGCAGCTTCAGGGGGACCCCGTGGAGGGCCTGGTGCCTAGGGAGCTGCTCCTCTGAGAGGGGCCCTGGCAGGCACTAGGAACTCCCTGAGGGCCCCATGGCTTCCTGCCACACACAAGATCGAAACCCAACTCTTTACTTGACCAAAAATGACAGAATAATGGCCTCTCCAAGATGTCCATGTCCTAATCCCCAGAACCTATGAATGTGGTATTTTACACGGCAAAGGTTGCAGATGGAATTAAGGTTGCTGATCAGCTGACTTTGAAAAGGATGGGCTTCCTGGATTGTCCATGTGGTCCCCGTGTGAAAGAGGAGGGGAGAACAGGAAAAAGACTGGCCTGCCGTGGCTCGTTTGAAGAGGAAGGTGGAGGAAGCGGCCATGAGCCGCAGTGCAGGTGTGCTCTAGAGACTGCAGAAGGCAAGGAATTAGAGGCTGCCCAGGGCCTCCAGAAAGGAAGCAGCCGTGAAAACAGCTTGATCTTAGCCCAGTGAGACCTGTGTCAGACTTCTGATCTGCAGAACTGTAAAGTAATAAATTTGTGTTGTTTTAGCCACTAAGTTTGGGGTCATTTGTTACAGCAGCACTAGGAAATTAATGCAAAGGCTTATAGAGTTTGTCCCTGACCTTGGCTTGTACCCTTCTCACCTGGCTTCATATGCTCTGGGCAAAGTGACTTTCTCACTCCTCCCGAATACACCAGGCTAAGTCCTATCTCAGGACCTTTGCACTGACTGCTCTTTCTGCTTGTGCCACTTGGTCATTCCCCATCTTCTCACAGCTTGACCTTTTAGCCAGTCAGTCACAGTCAAAGTTAAGCAGATCCCCAGACACGTTTTCCTTGGCCACCCAGCTGAGATACCACCTAGTCACTCTCCACACGTCATGATGATATTTTCTTGCAGCCCTGACGGGTTGGCAGGTGGAGAGGAAGGGACCCAGCACAAGCTCAAGGCTAGCATTCAGTGCATCTCAGGTGTTGCTATCACCATCCTCCCTCAAGCAGATGTGCTCTTGGTGATTTTGTCTTTTGTTTGATTGTTATTTTGTCTGCTCCTCCCTGATAGGCTCTATGCAATCTCAGTCTTATGGAGGGACTGAGGGAGAGATAGTGATTATGGAATAAACGGACTGTCCTGCCGGAATGAAGAGAAAAGGCTGAGCACGCTCAGGGTGACTTCTGGCTCTAGCGGTGCATGACAGCGTGTCATGAGCAGTAACAGACTTTACTCTCCCTTTGCCTGTGTCAAAATATCTATCTTCCTTGGGAATCAACAGCTTAAAATAATAGTTTTAGGCTGGGCAGTAGGGGCTCAAGCCTGTAAATCCTAGCACTCTGGGAGGCTGAGGCAGGAGGATCCTTTGAGCTCAGGAGTTTGAGACAAGTCTGAGCAAAAGCAAGATCCTGTCTCTACTATAAATAGAAAGAAATTAGCTGGACAACTAAAAATATATAGAAAAATATTAGCCGGGCATGGTGGTAGTCCCAACTACTATAGTCCCAACTACTAAGGAGGTTGAGGCAGAAGGATCGCTTGAGCCCAAGAGTTTGAGGTTGCTGTGAGCTAGGCTGAAGCCACAGCTCTCTAGCCCAGGCAACACAGTGAGACTCTGTCTCAAAAAAATTAAAAATGATTTTAACAATATTAATTTTTCCAATCCACAAATAAGGGATATTTTTTTCATTTACTTGTATCTTCTTCAATTACTTTCATCAATGTTTTATGTAGTTTTTAGTGTACAGATCTTTCACTTTCTTGTTTAAATTCATTCCTAAGTATTTTTGATGCTATTATAAATGAGATTGTTTTCTTGATTTCTTTTTCAAATAATTTGTTGTTTTCTTGATTTCTCTTTCAAATAATTTGTTGTTACTATATAGAAATGCTTCTGATTTTTGTATGTTGGTTTTGTATCCTGCAACTTTACTGAATTTGTTTATTAATTCTAAGTTTTTGGTGGCATCTTTAGGATTTTCTATATGTAAGATCATGTCATCTGCAAATAGAGACAATTTTACTTCCTTTTTTCCAATTTAGATACTTTCATTTCTATTTCTTGTCTAATGACTCTGGCCAGGACTTCCAGTACTATATGAATAGAAATGGTGAGAGTGGGCATCCTTGTCTTAGTCCGTATCTTAGAAGACACTATGCAAAGTGATCTATAGATTCAATGCAAACTCTATCAAAATTCCAATAACTCTTTCCATAAAAATAGAAAAAAATCCTAAAATTTGTATGGAACCACAAAACACCTCAAATAGCCAAAGCAATCTTGGGCAAAAAGAACAAAGCTGTAGGCGTCACATTTCCTGATTTCAAAATACACTACAAAGCTATTGAAAAGTAGAGAGTGTTCCACCCCAAAATATGCTCCTCTGGCCTATGGACTATGTTGAATTAAAGCCACTTTAAAACACAACAGGTGCAAGAAGATCACTCTGACCTTCATTCTTTTTCTGAAAAGCAGGAGATGAAATTCCCATGTAAAAGATATCCTCCCTATACCAAAAGAAAAGAAACATCCTGATCATTGAGGGTAGGAAGTTGAAAGTAAAGGAAATCTATATAAGCAAATTTTGTTAAACTAACCCTGGTCCTCCTCGTCACTTTTCTACTCAATCATCTACCCTGGCCTAAGCCCCCTTGCCTTGTCACATGTTTACAGTTTAAGACTCTTTGTCCAATTCAGTATATCAGTGTTTGTTTCTTTGGGTCTTCATTCCCTGATGAAGTCTCCTTGTATGTGTTTTTACCCTGCTAATCTTTCCTATGCCAATTTAATCCTAAAAAGAAAGAGGTAGTTTTTTTCTCCCCTGCACTATAGTAATCAAAACAGCATAGTGCTGACATAAAGACAGACATGTAGACCAATAAAACAGAATAAAGAGCTCAGAAATAAACCCACACATTTATAGTCAGTCAATCTTCAACAAAGATGCCAAGAACACCCAATGTGAAGAATAGTCTCTTCAATAAATGTCTTTGGGACAACTTAATATCCTCATGCAGAAGGATAAAATTGGACCCTTATCTCACAATGTGTACAAAAATCAACTGAAAAAGGATTAAAGACAAACACGAGACTTGAAACGGTAAAATTACTGGAAAAAAACATAGGGAAAGAGCTTCTTGATACTGGTCTGGGCAAAACATTTTTGGATATGACCCCAAAAGCACAATGAGATAGTACCTCACACCTGTTGGAGTAGCCATTATCAAAAAGACAAAAGATAGAAAGTATTGCTGAGGACGTGGAGACAAGGGAACCACGCTGTTGGTGGGAATGTAAATTAGTCGCAGCCATTTTTATGGAAAGCAATTTGGACGTTTCCCAAAAAAATTAAAGATAGAACTACCATATGAGCCAGCAAGTCCAATTCTGAGTATATATCTAAAGGAAATGGAATCAGTACCAAATAGAGATATCTGCACTTCCCTGCTCATTACAGCACTGTTCACGACAGCCACAATAAGGAATCCACTGAAGTGTCCATCAGTGTGTACGTGGATAAAGAAAACGTGGTACTTACACAGTGAAACACTATCTGGCCTTAAAAAAGAAGGAAGTCTTGTCATTTTTGACACCAGAGATGAACCCAGAGGACATTATGTTAAGTGAAATAAGTCAGGCACAGAAAGACAAATACATGATCTCACGTATGCGTGGAATCTAAAAGAGTTGATCTCATAGCAATAGAGTAGGGTGCTGTTACCAGAGGCTGGGGAATGAGGGAAATGGGGAGACATGGTCAACGGGTAAGAAGTTTCCATTAGGCAGGAGGAGTAAGTTCTGGAGATCCATTGCACAGCACGGTGCCTATAGTTAATAGCAACATGCTATACACTCGAAAATTGCTAAGAGTAGGTTTTGAATGTTCTAGCCACAAAAGAATGATTAGTATGTGAGGAGACTGGATGTGGTAATTAGCTTGATTTAACCATTTCACAATGTATACATACAGCCAAACATCATGTTGTGGGCAATAAATTTGTGCAGTTTTTGCCCGTCTGTTATGCCCTAAGAAAGCTGGGGGACAAATCCACAATCCTGGATGTCAGCACTTGTCTGCAGGACTCAGTCACACCTGGATGTCGAATCCTTCCCCCTCACTGTCCACAGCCGGGCCTCCGAGGAGGGGTGGCCCCATCAACCCTGGCGAGTGAGTGGTCAACTTCTCCACCAGACCCTCCAGGCATTTGGTACTGATCTCGTCAGTCAAAAGCAGAATCAATCTAAGGAAAAAGCAAAATCAAATTCAAGGTAAGAAGTCTGAGGCCCTGTAGTAACAGTGACAAATGTTTTACAAAATCAGGTTGGATTGTAGGTACCGTTTCTGAAATACAAAGGAGAAAACGGAAAGGACTTTCATCGACAGCGAGAGATGAACCGTAGCTCCAGCAGAGGTCTTTCAGCTGGCCAGATGGACAGCGACCAGAGTGCTTTTCCCATCTGTTTACAGCTGTGGGGTAGGAAGCAGAAGTCCCAGGCCTTCCCAGGAAGGGGCCCTCCTGTGGGTTAAATTCAATGGAGTCAACATGCACGGTCTCCCATACTAGCTGCAGTGACATCCTACCTTGGGCCCGACTGACTACACTTGTGACACTACGCTCTTCTGTCAGATGGGCGCCTATGAGGACAGACCTGCAGGCCTTCCATAGCATCTAGAACCAGTTTTTAGCTTGGAGTGCTGGGAACAGATTGTCATGTGCCAAATCTTTGTTCTTGGAGGTTAAGTATCTCCCTAGGGCCTCCTGGAATATCAGTCTTTCCTTTAATCATATTTTCAGGTCTCTGTTCTTGATCTCTGAGCTTGGATCTATACTGCTGACCACTATGAAGTGTTGAGTTGACTTCAGAAACGTTTCTCTTTTTTTTGAGATAGGGATTTCACTGTTTACCAGGCTGGTCTTGAACTCCAGGACTCAAGTGATCCTCCACTTCAGCCTCCTGAGTAGCTGGAGTTTCAGGCACATGCCACCATACCCAGGTAGGAAGTTTCTTACTTGTCCAGTTTCTTATCTTGATGAACACCCTTTGTAGTCTGCCTTATGCAAAGGGAGTTGGGGGAGAATGCTCCTCAGAAATTCTTCCAATGCAAAATATGTCTGCATTTCTCAGAGAGTTAGCTAAAGTGAGGAAGGAGAACTCCGTAATGAATCCGCAGATTAGGCAGAATATCAACCTTTTGTTTACCAAGCATATGCTAAGCATCACAAATGTCCTCGCTTTGAGGATCATTCTTGAAAGATGGCTAGAATGGGAGCTGCCATGGTTCCCTGATGTCATTTGTTACCCTGCTATTCATTTTTCCTGACTGCATTGTCCTTATCTATAATTTCAAGTACTTTAAAACTTAAATTTTAAAAAAGGAGTAGTATTCACAGTGTCAGGGAACAGTCTTGAGCATCCCTTGAGCATTAATGTTATGCTCTAACAATAATACGGCATTGTCCCAGCACCAGGCAGACAAAGGCCCACCCACCCTGTGGGCCTCGGCTCTGAGTGTGACCCTGGGGAGGACCTCGGCCTTGCCCACCACTCCATGCCTGGTGGTCTCTGTAGGAAAGACGTCCCTCCCCGGAGTGTGACCAACCGGCTCTGTCACTGCGGCTGACCACACTCTGCCCCAGGGAGGCCATTCTGGGAAGCTTTTGACCTCAGTTCCTGGCAACGCGTCCAGCCTGGGAGGCAAGCTGCCTTCCCTCTGCCCTGAAGCCAGGAGTCCCCCCACACCTCTCCAGGAGGTCCCGAGGGCAGGGCCATCCTGGGGCAGGCGCTCCACCTGCCAGCTGGACATTCCTGCTCATTGTTCCTGCACTTTCCTATAACCCTAATCAGGACAGCTGGGCCCTGCGCGTCACATTCCAGCTAAAGCGTGTGGGTCCTCGGGGGTCATGGGCAGCCCCTGCTCTGGGCACTCCGCCTACATCCTGCTCAAGCTGGCTCTGCCCTGTGCCGCCGCTCCTGGTCCCGCCCCGCCGTACCCCTAGTACAGTCCGCGCTTGCCGCGTGTCCTTTCTGGACTGCCACGCCCTCGAGGCTGCTCCGAGGCCCGGGGCTCTGGTCACCAGCTGCCATTTGGGAGCCATGGTCAGGACCCCGCTGAGTGAAGTCTTCCTCCTTCTTCAGATGTTTGTGTCAAAGATGAGGCTGCAAAAGTAAACTGTCCTCCATGTCACAAGAACACGGAGAGGCCTCTGCAGATGCCATTTTCAGGCACGAGTCCCCAGGGCGCCAGGCGGTTGCCTATCCCCGCTGCCCTGGAGCGCGGCCGGCCGGTGCCCATCTCTCTGGCTGCGTCCTCCGCAGCCGGCCGCTCCTCCCTCCCAGCTCTGGCCCTGAGGTGGCTCTGGAAGCTTGTTTTTTCATTAACTGTTTACATTCACTTTATTTCATAAAGTAAAAGGCACTTTTCAAACATAAGTTTGTGTGGTCTGCCTTCGGCTGTCCCTGTAATCTCTCACCGTGTCTCTGGCGGAGAGAAGCGGGAACCTGAACATGGAAAGTGAACAGCAAAGTGTATTTAAAGTGTCTTAACTCCAAAGAAGCGCTCATGGTGCTTTGCTTTGGAAATGATCATCATTAGCGCACATGCCTGCAAAGGACCAAAGGCAGGAAAAAAATTGTTAGAAATACACTTGGCTTTAATAAAATAAGCAAAACAATCTCTACACTGTTTACTCAGTAAGCAGAATTTTTAGGACCAGAATAGACACATGTATGTATGTACCTATATATGCAGCTTACATGCCTAAGTGAGTGAACATGTATGTGGGTTTGAGAGGCCTGTATTGAATCTAAATGTGCTCATGCATACCTGTGTGTCATAGATGTGTGTCAAATGCATGTATATATGTTGTTCAGTTTGGGAGTGTCTGCTAGTCGTGTAGAGTCTGGAGTTTAGGGAGGGTGAGTCTGGGGTCTCCATGCAGTACTCGATAGGACACAGGTGGGGTTCAAAACCAGGGATGGAGGTGGAGGAGGGAAAGGTTGAGGCTGAGCCCTGGGGCCTGCAGGGCTTGAGCAGCCAGATAACCGGTGGATCCAGCCAAGGAGTCTGGAAGGAGCAGCTGGGAGGCAGGCAGGCGGGGGTAGCCCCAGCCATGTGCATGAAGACTGTCTCCTGAGGCAGGGCCTGGCCACCCATGTTAACCCTTCAGTGGTCAGGCAGTCTGGCAGGACAGTGGGGACCCAAACCTGACCCCAGTATGTTCCAGGGAGGATGCAAGGAGAAGTGTGGGGACTCTGGCAGAGTCTGCTGTCCCCAGGTGGTCAGAGGACGGTCCTGTGCTGAGCACTAACAGGACCCAGCCAGGAGAAAGGGAGCTGGTGACCATGCCACTGAGGGGGACAGGCAGCAGCCCAGCCCCTGACCAGGTTCACAGACAGTGCAGGAGCCCATGGTGCGGCTGGCCATGGGGCCTTTGGGAGAATTCATCCACTTCAACAGGAAGGAAGGTGGCATCAGGGACAGAGCCAGTTGGTTGGTGGACATGACATGGGAGTGTCACAGTCCCCCCTGGTGTTTTCTATTTTCCTAGTAAAAAAGGAGCTGGGTTGGCAGCTGCCAGCGATGGAAGGTACAGAGGGGAAGATGCAAAGCCATTGTGTCTGCGTGGGATGAATGACATAGTCACCTCTCAGGGTGGCACCAAGTCCATGGGGGTGTGAGGCCATGGGCATAAAGTGGGGACCGGTCAGCAAGAATTCTGGAGTGTTCCCCACCTGTGTTGAGCTGCAGGGGTGGGGGCAGGAATGAAACAAGTGTGGAGTTTGATTAGACCAGGATCAAGGTTCTGCCATGGACCCAGCAGGTGGCAGGGAAGACAGGGTGAACGTTGTCAGGGCATAGCCCCGGGCATCATGACGACCTGTGGTGCACTCTCACCTGGGGGGGAGGCTGGCCTGGTACGTGGGGGGTGGAAGGCAGCAAGGGGGAGGGTGGAGGGCTTGCAAGATGACACTGTCTGGGCCCATACATGGATGCTGTGGGTGTGGGTGGCCCGGCATGGTGTGCCAGAGGCTTCCAGGGTGCAGCCCTGTTGAGAGCCCAGAGGGGAACCCTCAGTGGAGAGATGAGGACACAGGGAGTATGGAGTCTCAGAGGGCAGGGTGGAAGGTTCCAGATCCACTGGGCCTGGGAGACGGGCGTCAGGCAGGGTCCACGATTAGCAACCACAGTGGCAAAGGGAAGCTTCCCCTTCGCCTTCAGAAAGTTTTCTGGAAAATCAACTCACAAAGGCAGTTAGTCAGAGAAAAGGCAAACAGATTTACACGACGTTATGCGCAGGAGCCGGCAGCATGAAGACCCAGCCCCTCAGCGGGCACAGAGGCTCAGAGGCAATGGGAAGAAGGCGGTTTGATCCCGGCAAAGCACATTATGGGGCAGGGAGAGGAATTCTGTTGAGGGGCAATAAAAGATTGCTGGGGAGAATCCAGTGGGCTCACAGAACACGGTGGTCTGGGACAACGTCTGTGGGGTCCAAAGAGCAGATAATGTTTGTGACAAAAGTCTGTTCAGGTTTGTTGACAGACTTTAGTCTTCCTTCCTGGGATATGGTTTCAGTTAACGAAAACCCAGGCAAGGGACCAGAGGTGAGCGTTTGCTTCTTTGGTAGTTCTGGACTGCAGGCAGATACGGGAACTTCAGAGAAAAACTTCACCCTGTGCTTTGGGAGACCGGTGGGGTGGGGTGGGGTGGTCAGAGTTGAGGCTTTTTACAGTTCAGTATGTACACCATATTCTGGGGTATCAGTTTCTGAGCCCCAAACACAGCTACGCAGGTAGGCAGATATGCAGGCCCAGGTGAGCCGAACCTGGCAGGTGAGCCTGGAGCAGCTTCCAGGCCTGGCTGCCTGGGGGAAGTTGACAGCTGCCCCCCCACATGCTGGCTCCCTGGTCAGGGCTGTAGCCTGGCCCTGGGGAGTGTGAAAGTGTCCCCAGGTGATTCTGTGTGCAGGGGGACTGAGAGTTGCTCCAGCTCCGTGCTCCTCCCACCCAGGAAGCTCCTGCGGGCAGGTGGGTCCTAGGAGTCCGCATTTCTAAAGAGCTCCCCCGTGCTGTCTGCTGGGGAGAGACTAGAGTGTTCTTTAACAAGGCTACTTCTGCCTGCCTGCTTGTGCCAGCCAACAAAATCAGGCCTCCAAGTATGCTTGATGTTGGTAGAGAATACACATGTTTATAGAAAGCAAGCAAACAAGATACCGTTCCTACAGCATTCTCCATTAGCAAGGACCACATTGTCCACCCTGCACAGTCGCCTGCCATCCCAGCTCAGATCCCCCGGCAGTCAGCCAGGCCTCTGCCTTCCTGCCCTGTAGGCTGCAGGGGAAGCGCCCGCCCTCTGCGCGCTGGCACCTGAGGGGAATGTGGACCTCCCTGGTCACACTCGGAGTAAAACAATTGACCAGACTCACCAGGGAAGGGCAAGAGGTGGCCCAGAACTGACCTATGTCCACACTCCAGCCGCTCCTGGCTCCTTGCAGCTCCCAGCATCTTCCACCGCTACTCGGGCCCTGAGCTCCCGGGATGTCAGTCTGCTTTGGGAGACGCTGTGGCGGGGACCAGGCTTGCATGTCGAGGGCGCTAAGGGCCAGAGGTGGCAGCAGTGGCTTTCCCCAGCTCACCTCTCTGGGTGTCGCTGCTGGGTTGGTAGTGTCCCAGCCTGACACTCTGCTCCTCTCGGAGCTTTTAGAAGCAACTAATACACTATAATAAGACCTGTTCCACTTTCTTTTTGCTGACGTGGTTATGCTGTCTGCAGCCAAGAACTCTGATCAGTGTTTCATCCTTCAGGTCCTGAGGCATCATTTCTCTGGGGAGATGCCAGCACCACACCTTGGGCACATGCACACGCAGCACACAAACGCATTTTACACCTACACTCGGCTCTGTACGTGTGTCACGCACACCCGCATTGCACATGCAGGCTCTACACATGCAATTGTACACGTCCATCAAGCTGTCTCCTTTCACATGCTTTTTCTTTTAGAAGCAGGGTCTCCCTGTATCGCCCAGGCTGATCGCAAACTCCTGACCTCCAGTGATCCTCCCACCCTAGCCTCCTGAGCAGAACATTTTTGAGAGCAGAGCCTGCTCTTTTCACGACCGTACCTCTAGAGCCCAGGCCTAGAGCATGCCTGCCACACGTATGATGCTTACTGGGGTCACCTGTCTTTCTTGCCAGCCAAATATCCTTTCTTAGCTTTTCCAGTACCCCTCGTCCTGTGTGGACGTGTGGAGCCCACGCCATTTGGCTCAACCGGGGTGGCGGGTGGGGTGACCAGGAATCGCCTGTGAACCGCATGACCCATGCAGGTTCCCATGCCCAGCCCGGAGCCTCGGACGCCCGGCTGTGTTAGATCTCAGAATCTGCATCTTTAAGTAGCACTTTGGACGGTCTAGACACAGGCGATCCCAGGGTCACACTGGGGCCCAGGCAGACCCAGCTTTTCAACCTTTATCGTAAACCTGGTCACCTGGGGATCCAGCCCACACAGCCTAGAATTGGGGCTCAGCCGGGCTGGCGTGTGGCGGAGGTGCTGCCAGCTGCAAGTCCCTCTGCTTTCCATGCGAGCCAGGCTCGGGAGCGCCGTGCAGCCTCAGCGGCCTTGCTGCTCCCTCAGTTCCCCCCCAGCCCCTGCCCAGGGGGGCCTCCCACCTCCCTTCCCAGTCTCCTCCACACCTATCGGGTCCTAGTCGGCCTTTTCTTAGGCCACAGCCACCTGGAAAATGAGGATGCTGCCACAGCATCAGCACAGGGGTGGGAGTATGTCACACATCAAACAAACATTAAATAAAGGCCAAAGGAGAGGTGATCAATATCTATGCAGCAAGTTCCCTGTGACCACCAGCCTTAAAAAAGTATCCTCTTGGGACCCTCTTGCCCCTTCCAGGTGCCACAGCTCAGGGCGAGCAGCACAAAGGCTCACAGTGCCACCTCAGGAACCTGCAGACGCCACAGCTGGTACCCCAGCCAGCCCTGCCTCCTCCCTCCTAGTCCCCGGCCCATGTGACCTCTCAGGCCAGCCGGGTAGGATACTACCCGCCAGCTGTGAAGCCTGCAGAGGCCCCCGTACTTCCAGCAGAGGCTGGAGATCCTGTGCATCGGACCCTCCCACTCTTCCGCCCAGGCAGATCACAGGCACGCCAGATACCCTGCACCACACTGCACACTGCACAAACGCGATGCAACCCCCAAACCACATGCACCCTACACACCACACACAACACATTCCATACCACACGTACACATACCACACACACTACACAACATATACACACGCCACGCTCTCACGTGTGAGCACACACATGAACAAACATGCATACCGTGTATATCTACACACACAGAGACACACACCCGTATGCACTCACACACACACAGATTGCAAGCCCTTTCTAACTGTGGGCAATGCCCAGAGGGCCGGGGCTCCCAGGCGTGGCTGCAGCCCCTGCGGCCCCTGGCGTGTGCGGTGCGTGTGCGCCCTGCAAGCTGGGGGTCAGGCCCTCCCCTGCCGGGAGGGCTCTGCTCCCCACACGGCACCCTCTGTGGGAGCAGCTTTTGTACTTGTTGCCACCACGTCTGTCTCCTGGTCCTTCCTCCTCTCGTTGGTTATAGGCTTTTCGAGGACAGATACTTGGTCCAAATCATCAGTGTCCCCAGTGCCACTTCTGGGCCTAGCACCACGAGCATCAGCCAATGGACTGAATAAAGAAATCAATGAACAGATGGGAAGGGAGGGCATGCAGGAAGCATTCCGTTCCCCAAACCCTGAGTTCTGTTTTCTGTGTAAAGGGCCATGGAATTTACTCTCCACGTGGCAGTGCATGGCAAAAAGAACGCTGGCAAGCACAGCAGGTTGATGTTTAAGATGTAGTTAAAAGAGACCAGAATGTAAACATGTGCTTGAGGAATGAATGGATCTAGTCTTCACCTTCATGGACACGCGTGTAGCTGCGGTCCTGAGGTCTTGAGTGAGCATGATGTAATAATAGCAGCAATGCTTAAAATGCTAGGTTAACCAAGAAAACAGTCTGCTTTGTTGTGATCTAAATCAAATAAGACTGACAATGAGAAAAAAAAAATAAGAGAGTTTCTACCTTAAATTTTCTTCCAACATGGCAGAAAATGGGTTGAAAATACTGGAAACCAAGGTGGTAATTGGCATAACATTCAAAAATCACCATCACACCCACCGAGCATCAGAAACAACTTCTCAACAGGGGGCCTGGGGGAGGCCACAGGGCAACTGCTTCAAACTCAGCCTGTTCTGGCTGCAGAAAACTGCTTTTCGGGGTTCTGAGACCCTGGCTACACACACACACACACATGCTAACATGCACGCACATATGAACGGGTGCACACACTCACACACACTCCTTCTCTCCCTTCTTTTCTCAGAATTCTGTTGAACTTCAGGACCGCAGAATTGCCAAGCCTACATTTCTACTGTCCCCAGGTTTTAGAATCCTTCCAAAGTAACTGTCTGTTTTCCCAGAGCCCTGCCTTCATATGTAGATTTCCCTCCTAGCCACTTGGATTAAGCAACCAGCCGTCAAACATTTTAATTTGGTGAATAAAACCCTCTTGGCTTCAGAAGTCTATGAATTAAACGAAACCTTGTTTGTCCTCTGCATTGTGGCTCTGTTGGCACATCTGGCCACCTCTGGGGCTCTGCCGACAGCCCTGGGGAAGCAGCAGGCTTGGCTGCAGGACCTCCCAGGAGAGCTGCCCAGGCTCCCAAGTGCTGGGTCCCTGCATGGGGGTGGCTGTGGCGTGCCAGGCAGAGACCGAAAAAAGTCTCCACATCCTGGAAGTTCACTTCTGTTACATGCGCATCATGTGAGTTTTAAAAATAAAGATCAGTTCACATAACTAATTGTAAAAATATAAGTCCCTACCCACCCTCACACACAAAAAGGTCAAGAACTATATTATTTCAAAGCAGGCAGAAAAGTGAATGAAAGTTGTATTTCTTCCACATGGAGAAGAGAAATGCTTTCCATTCGGCCCTGAAACCGGCTTGAATGGTGCCAACCCTCAGGTATGTGCTGTTCGAACGTAGCAGAGATTCAAGTCCTCTCAAGAACAAAGCAGGGTCTCGAGGCAGATGCAGAATCGGGGTGGAGGTGAGGGAAGGAGAATCGGGGTGCATTTGTCTCTTCAATGGCCAGGAGGGAACATGGAGCAAATCAGATATATCAAGGAAGGTTTCCTGCAGGAAGGGCTACTTCAGCTGGAAGCCTGTGTGGGATTTAATGAGGTAAAGAAGGAGGCACACCCTGAAACTGGGGGAACAGCATGTGCAAAGGCCCTGTGGCAGGAGGCAGCAAGTTGAGGAGGTTTCCAAAGGTGAGAAAGAGAGACTGGAGAGAGTTTGGGTGGGACAAGGTGGAGACAGCTGGAGCCAGGGTACACAGGGCAAGCAGGCCGCACAAGAGCGTGGACTTTACCCCTGGAGCTGGAGAGCCATCAAGAGGCAATTTCAAAAGGCCCCCTTGTCTGCAGAATGAAGCATGAATTGGGACGAGTTAAACTGTGTATGTCCTGAGCATCATGGAATAGAAATGAGAAGGCCCTCGGTCCAGCCCTGGCGGAGCTGCGTGTCACAGGAGAGCACAGGGACGGCAGACCGAGAATAGTCAGTGACCGCGGAAGGAGCAGCTGCCCAGCAGGGGGCTGGGGCCACAGCTAGAGGAGAGAGAGAGAGAGAGAGAACGCGCCTTGGGCGCAGCGCGGGGAGGGCTGGAAGGCCCTACAGGAGGCGTGTGGTTGGAGTGACGCGTCCACACGAAGCCGGGAGAAGGGGCTGCGCAGCAGTATGTTCTAGGAGGCAGAGGAAAGAGGCGGGACGGCAGCTGTGGGGAGGAGGAAGTTGTCCAGTGAGGGGCGTGTTTCATCATTGTCTAGAATGAACGATTTCCCAGTGCTTAAAACCCAGCGGGCTCCCTGGCTGAATATATTGCATGGACCATGCGTGTCTTCCCTCCCTCCTGAAATCCCACTTGAGTGGCAATAAATTAATGAAGTTTGAAGGCTAAAGGGACAATTTAAAAAGGGACCGGAAACATCAGGGGAAGAGACAGCTTAGCAAACTTTTGGGCGAGGGCAAGAGGATGAGGGCGGAAGCCACCTGGGCAATGCGGAAGAGGCTGTGACGGGGCCTCGTGGAGAGGGTGCTGGCGGCCAGCGGGCAGACGGTCCCCCAGAACCAAGAAGGACAGCAGCGTGGCCCTGAATATACGAAACCGGGCCCGGAGAGCAGAAAAGCGAACCCAGGGTGCCTGGGAAGGCGTCGGTGCAGCTGCGCAGGAGGCTCCCAGCGATGGTCTGGGCTCCTCCTCCTTCTGCCGTCACCCGGAGGTCCGACGGTAATCTCCCATCAGCTTCCTGCCGAGGACATTCCCACTTGGCCTGCGGTGCCAACTCTGCAAAACCACATCAAATATCGCTGTCTCCTGGGAACCGCAATACTGTGGGTGGTAGGATGGAAGCACGGGGTGAGAGGAGGTGACGGGGAGGGAAAGAGAAAGATGCCCATGTGGTTTTGGTAGAGAGAGGGCGCTGGAGGAAAGGTGTTTACCAAGGGAATGTGTTAGGTGGAACCGTGGGAAATGTCCACCTGCCCCATTTTTAACCAATGAAATGGTAATTGCATGCAGTTCACACTAATAAGACTATTACTTAAGAAACATAAAAGCTCTTCTGGAGAAATGCCCTCAGTCTTTCATAAACCAAGCACAGAAACCCATCGACACCATCGCTCCCTCCCCTCGTCCCTGACTCCTGCTCCCCTCACTAGCCAAACAATAGGGGAAGAAATAAAATGACTGAGTCCTTCAGCCCGGAAGTCATGGCAGCTTCTGATCTTCGCTTCGGGGCTGGAAATCTCTGAGTAGGAAAGCCAACCCAAGGGCCCAGAGGGCTAGTTGTAGCTTCAGCATCTTGCAAAGTCAGATAAAAGCGGAAGTGAATCATAAACTCAAAAATAACTCCTGCCCGCAAGTCCTAACCTGCTGTCTGAAGCCCACAAATGGCAAAATCCTCTACAATAGCCTGGAAAAAGACTCTGCTGTGCTAGAAGGAATCAACCTTGCTTCATGAAGAGCGGATTCCGGTCAATAAAAGCCCCGGGGGCTGGAGCATGAGCCCAGGCTTAGCAAACCTAGCGAGGCACATGGCACTCGATAAACAACCAGGCAAAGACAGAGTCTAAAACGCGCTGGAGCATTAGGATTTTAAATGTAAATGCTCAGGCTGCCCAAGTGGAGGCAAGTGGATAAACTCAGAAAAAATAAACACTCCAGCAGGGAACTATGCGGTTATCTGAAAGGCAGAGTCGAGGGCAATGAGCCACTCGAGAACCTGCCCAGACCTGGGAGCGGAGCTCAGTTCCCTGACGCAGGAACGAGGCAGCCGCCAGCCCCCAGCACGCCTCTCCGGGCACAGGAGACTGCAGCTCCCCCATCATCATGGGATCCGGGGATTTGTTGGCTCAAGGTTTTTTAGTTCTATGAGCTCTACTGCACTGTCTGAAAAGAGGATACTTAAGAAAACAACATTCTTCGTTAAGACCACAAGCTCCAGGAGCAGCATGATTCAAAACCAAGTCCATGGTGTTTCTACGTGCAGTTTTCCACACTCTGCCTGCCTCGTGAGAGAGTAACCCAGTTCTTTCTCACTGGGGGTGGGAGTCTGCACTCCTGTAGTTGGGTATGGTTGTTAGAGCACGTTTGCCCTTCACATTGCCCAATGGAACAGAGAAACATCACTTGTTAAATTTTTTGCCCAAAAAAGGGGGTTTTCTGATTTTTAATTATTTAAAATTTTAACTTCTTGTTTTGAAATAATTATGGATTTGCAGGAATTTGCAAGGATAAGGATAGTACAAAGAGGTCCTGTGTACCCTTATCTCAGTTACTCTGATAGTTACAAATTACATAATTTTAGTACAGTATCAAAACCAAGAAATTGCCATGGTGCAGTGTGTGTGTGTGTTTGTGTAGTTCTGTGTTGTCACATGTGTAGATTCATGTCACCACTACTGCAATCAACATACACAACTATTTCATTGCCACAAAATCTCCCTCATGCTACCTCTTTAAGTTCACACCCACCCCTCTGTGGCCACCAGCCCCTGGCACTGAGCATACATCCCAGTGGAATCAAAACTAAATTCATCCCAGTGGAATTCTGTGCAATGTCCACGGAAAACCCATACATGATCGATCACAGCGGCCTTAATTATACCAGCCAGAAACTGGAAATACCAAACCACTAGTCTGCTCTCCACCTCCATTTGTGCTGTATGAGTGAAATCACACGATATGTGACCTTCAGAGGTCACTGTTTTCACTGAGCATGACAATGTTGAGAGCCATCCAAGCTGTGGTATGCATCAACAGTGATTCCTTTTTACTGCTGGGTGAAGCTCCGTGGAAGATGGGCCACTATCCGTTTGATGACTTGCCTGTTGAGAACGTTTTGGTTGTTTCCAGTTTTGGCTAGTACAAGTAAGGCTGCTGTGATTGATCATGTATAGGTTTTCTGTGGACATTCCATGAATTCCACTGGGATGAATTTATTTTTAATTCCACTGGGATGCATGCCCAGGAGTGCAACTGTGGGGTTATTTGGTATTCCGTGTTTAGTTTTTTAGGAAATTGTCCAACTCTCTTCCACAGAAGCTGTACCATTTTACTGTCCCACTAAAGTGATCCAGTTTCTCTGCATTCTCACAAATGTCTGGTATTTTCAGTACTTTTTACTCAAGCTGTTCTTATAGGTCTGTAGTGAAATTTTATTGTGGTCCTACTTGCCTTTCGCTAATGGCTGGTCATGTGCCCATTTTCCATCCATATTTCCTCTTCACATCATTGCCCCATTTTCTATTTGGGTTTTTTACTGTTGAGTTTTGCATATATTCTTTATATATTCTAGATATGAGCCCTTTTGTCAGATCTGCGGTTTGCAAATGTTTTCGTCCAGTCTAAAGCTTGTTTTTTTCAACCTTTTAACAGGGTCTTTTGCACAGCAAGTTTTTATTTTGATGAGATCTTGTTTGCTGATGTTTTTCTTTTATAAATCATGCCTTGCTGTCATATCTAATTACTCCTGACCAAGACCCAGGTCCCAAAGGTAGTCTCCTGTGTTATCTTGTAAAAGTTTTATAGTTATATGCTTTACATGTAAATCCATGACCCACTTGAGTCTGCTTTTGTATTAGGTATGAGGTTTAAGTCAGGGCACATTTTTTTTTTTTTTTTTTTGCTTATGGATGTCCCGTTGCCCCAGCACCGTTTGTTGACAAGACTATCGTTTTTTCACTGAATTACTTTTGCCCCTCTGTCAAAAATCTGTTGAGCACACCTGTGTGGGGCTATTTTTGAGCTCTCTCTTCTGTTCCATCGATCTGCGGGTCTCCCCCTGTGCTCGTATCACAGCGTCCTGATTAACGTGGCTATGTATTAAGTATTGGAATCTGGTAAAGTGATTCCTCTCATTTGTTCTTCATTTTCAAACTATTCTAGCTCCTTTTTTCCCTAATGGATTTTAGAATAATCTTATCTGTCTACAGAAACTCTTGCTGGAGTTTTTTAAAGAAATTATGCTAAACCTGTGTATCGGATTGGGAGAGTTGACCCCTTTATTATGTTGAATATTCCAATTCATGAACATGATATATGTTTATACCTAAGAATTACATTTTGTTTTAATGATTGTAAGAGGTATTATATTTTTTATTTCATTTTCCTTGTGTTCATTGTTAGCATATAAAAATACAATCGATTTTTATGTGTTGCTCTTGTATCCTGCAACCCTGCTTATCAGTTCTAGGAGTTTTTTGTTTGTTTATTTTGCTTCTTTTTGGTTTGTTTGTTGAAGATGCCTTGGGATTTTCTATGTAGACCATCACGTCATCTGAAAATACGGAGTGTTTTATTTCTTCCTTTTTGATCTATAAGCCTTTCATTTCCTTTTCTTTCCTTTTTGTGCTACCTAGAACTTCCAGTACTATGTTGAACAGAAGTGGTGAGAGGGGACATGCTGGTCTCTTTCCAGGTCTCGGAGGAACACATTCAGTCTTTCAGCATTGAGTATGATGTTAGCTGTGGGTTTTCACAGGTGTTCTTTTATTTTTTTAATTTATTTTTTTATTTCAGCACATGATGAGGGTACAAATATTACGGTTATGTATATTGCCCATGCCCCCCTCCGCCCTCAAGGCAGAGCCTCAAGCATGACCATCCCCTAAACGTTGCACATCTCACTCATTATGTTTGTATTTACCCATCCCCTCCTCCCCCTCCCACCCGCCCAACACCCGACGAATGTTATTCCTATGTGTCCACTTAGTGTTGATCCGTTAATACCAATTTGCTGGTGAGTACATGTGGTGCTTGTTTTTCCATTCTTGAGATACTTCACTTAGTAGAATGGGTTCCAGCTGTATCCAGGAATATACAAGAGGTGCTAGATCACCGTTGTTTCTTAAAGCTGAATAGTACTCCATGATATACATATACCACATCTTGGTAATCCACTCATGTATTGATGGGCACCTGGGTTGTTCCATAACTTTGCAATTGTGAACTGTGGAGAGCAAACAGACAACCCACAGAATGGGAGAAAAGTTTCGCAAGCTACACATCCGACAAAGGTCTGATAACTAGAATCTATTTAGAACTCAGGAAAATCAGCAAGGAAAAATCAAACAACCCTATCAAAAAGTGG